>JXPZ01007140.1:1640-28299 GCA_001014575.1 Themira minor
CACACCCATGCACCCCTATTACTATAACCGTAGTTGTAAGTGTAATTATGGATTTGCCTAGGCCGTAAGCGAGAAACGTATTACTTTGCATATAAGACAAAGACGCCCGTAGACTTTAGCGTAAGCATGAGGGGGGCAACATGTTGCCCCGCCAAAGTGATTATTATGAATTATCAATTGAATGATAAAAAATACAACAAAAAACCAAAATAAAAAACTCCGAATGCCTCATGCGGTGGCTGCGAGGGAGAATTTCCCCTTTCTCGCCGCCTGCCGCATGACATTTGGGAAAAAATTTCAACCGAATGCATGGTCTTGTGATTTTTCGCTCGCACAGATATTTCCGCTGCTGAACTTTGCAATGAAGATGTCGCGGCCGCTGGTGAGTCATTTGTGGCTGTTGACGATGTGATTCACCCCGTCGCTCCGTCTCTCCGTCTGGGTTGAAGGTTCTTGTTGTTTGCGTACGAAAGTGCAAATTACAAAGTGCCACACACATGTGCGAACGTTTGCACAATCGAGGGCGCAACGCACTTTGCCTTGAGCGTGGATGGCTTCAAATTTTGAAGTCTCCATTCCAATGGGGCGATCCTGTGGGTTGTGTGGCCCCAAATGTGTTGCCCCCGTGTGTATGACCAAAAAATCTGGGGATTTTCATCACCTCTTCAGAGTCGCTGAAAACGTTCATTCTTTCGGTTTTTTTGGTGAATGTGTGGGGGTGGGAGCGATGACGCCGCTCCGCGTATGGTCGGATGTGAGGTTTTTTGTGTTTTCGCTATATTTTATACACAAATATGGATATGCGAGTACAGACGTGTACACACATATGTAAATGCGGAGGAGCCATGCATGCATGCATGAGATGAACGAGCCATGTGTGTAGGCAGCTCTGGCTGGCTGGCCAGCCGCTCTGCTCAAGCGGTGAGTGGTGAGTTCGAGTTCGTTGGGTTCGCCTCAAACGTTTCACAAAAATGAAGTCATGCAATTCGATACACTCGATGATCTACACTCACATGTGTTCGTTTGTGTGCGATATTAAACGAAGCAGCACAAAAACACAAATCCCTTGCAAAGGGGTTTGCACAGTGGCCAGCAAGTGTCACGCCAGGTGATCGGTGCTTTAAACGAGACGTTCTACCACGCTTACTTACACAACATTTTCGTGCAATTTTCCACACACTAACAATTTCCATACGATTTCAGCTGGAAACGTAGCCAAATTGATTCATTTCATGGAACGTGCAAACAATGTGAGACTCAAGCCGTTTGACACAAGTTTAGCACTACACTACGCTGCACTTGTAGTGGGCAGTCAATCATGTTGAACCTGACGATTGAACATGATATTTCCAAACATGTCATAAATGCAGAGAACCCCAAGACCAAGTCCGTCGCCAGTGAGAATGAAAGAGTCTGTGCGAGCTCTCTGGTGGGAAGCCCGTTATGCTTTGCGCGCTAAGCTTGAGTGTTTAGGCTCGTGATCGTTGTCGTGGTCGTGTTCGTGGTCATGGTCGGGGCGAATAAGTTATGGCTGTTGTCGTCGTTGAGCTTTTGCATTGAATTCTGTAGTGCAGTCGTGAAGCACTCACAAGCACTGAATGAGAGAGTGAGAACATGCATATGCGTGTACACATTGAAATGGTAATGACATCTTGTTGGTTTTTGCACTGTGACCGCACCCCTGTCATTTCGCATGCGAGAATGCAACGAAATTTCGTAGTTCGTCGCATTGTCACGCACCGCCAATAAATGCGTTCAATGGGTTGTTGTGCATGCACGCGCCCGCCGCAAATGCTCTTTTAAATAGGTCATAAAAATGCCGACGACAAAATAAACAAGAGAAAGTGCAGTGTATGAGATGAATGCAAGCCGACTCGGCTTTATGCATGCACGAGGGGCTAATTTCATTTATTTTCTGTTGTTTTTTGTAAGCACACACACGGCACAAGCGGCAAAATTCTTTGCTTGATTGCATAAATGTTTGTTTGAGCAAACAGAAAATGAAACCAAATCGATCACTTGCACTCGCTCGCAAGGCACCAACAAACATTGAATGATCATTCAACCCGATCACCGTTCAATGAACGTTCAAACGCTTAGGCATATGGGTGTGTGTGTGTGTGTGTGTGTGTGCGGCTTCCTCTTCGACAACATCATGCATAGAGTTATAATTGATGGAAGGCCAAAACGGCAAAAAGTCGTCTCACACTGGGGCACTCAATCAGTGGCGCGATTCGTACGTGAATTATGCATGCATGATTAGGGCAAACATTTGGCATTTCCTACAATAATCGGTATATTCGTTTGGAGTTGATTGACTGAACTTGACTTTAAACTTAAAGTCGCCAACACACACACACACACACACACCCTCACCTAATCAATAGAGGCAATTTGTCATGAACGTCGCGCTTTCCGTTTCGCTATGCACAGCCATTGAACTCGATTTTCTTCGTCGTGGTCGTCGGCGGCGGCGTCGTCTTGAGCACGTTCGTGTGCTTAGAAACGCTTTGCATAAAGTCATCATTGCCGTGAACTACGGTCGTCGGTATGGGGGCGAACGCAAGCGAACGTTTGATCGAGCGCCGACGAACGACAACAAAACGGGCCGCCACTTGTCGTTCATGGACGAAAGTGCAAGAACCCCATAGGCCGGGGCGGTCGCTTCGCAGACATGTGTGATGTGCCATCTCTTGTGAAATGAGGGTCAGCAGGTTGGAGCGGCGCTGTCGAGAATCAGCGCCACCAACAAAGCCACAGGCACCGTCAAAGTGAATCAAAACGATTCACACATATGTACGTGTACGGGTACGATCGGCCGCACAAAGCCGGACGTTGTGCGTCGTCATGAAGGTCGAGCATTTGAACTGAGAGGAGGCAATGAGACCGCGCCAACAACAAAGCGCCCAAATGGAGACGACAACAACAACAACCACACACGACACGAACGTCCGTACGTGATTTGAATAACATTTGAAATGAACAGCCAGCCAGCGAAAAAAAGCAAAACGAAAACAAACGCCGAAGTAAAAAACAGAGCCAACAACAAAACGATCGCAATAACAATAACACATCAACGTAACGCCTAACACAACACAGCATAAACGAAACGAAGCTAATGACACGGCTGTGCTTTCGGCATGCGTTCATTGGTGTGCGCGGCTGCTGTTGTTGTTCGGCATTCGCCCGAAAGCCCAGCCACTACAAATTAGGTGTGAATGTCAGCGACGCGCACATGAGTGAAGTAACGGTGTGACTCGTAAATTGAAGGAATGCGCCCGTGAGACAATGGGCAAAGTGTTAATTTCTCACATCGCACTCATTGCGGTGGTTGCAGTGCTCAGTTCATGCGGAGTTCATTACTTCTCCCTCAATTTCTCGATTCTGACCGACACTGACTGCGCTCTCAACGATTTGCTGATTCTGCAGATTCGCGATGGTTGTTTTTATGTCGCTCCAAAATAATTGCCAAAAATAACATACATTCCAGCGGTAAAGCTTGGAACACAAAACGCAATAACAATTGAAGCAAGGTGTATGGAACTGGCACAAGTAACCCGAAACCAAAACAACACACCATGCTTTGAAAAGCCAAGTGCAATCAAACAAAACGCAACGAAACAACAACAAAGAAGTAAAGCCAAACAAACCAACTTGCGGAAGAACACATTGCACAACAACTGCATGCAAATTCTGTGCCTGCATATCCCATTCAAAGTTCGAAGAGCGAACACGCGACAAACAGGTCGAGCATCTAGTCTTTGATGTCTAGCAAGCCCCAATCGCACAGCTCCCATCGAACTCGAACACATCAAACCAATGGCAGATCAATCATTCGAACTTCAAAGCCCGTCATTCGCTCTCATTCTCACACTCAAAATTAAGTCACATTGTTACTTCCTGTATGGGGGCCCTTCAGCGAAACTACACCACCACCAACAACGCAAACCCAACCAAGGCCACCCTCAACAATGTTGTGCTACAGCCCTCGAAACGACACAAATTCATAGAAATAAAAACGTCGCAATAATTACACAAAACAACAACAAAATTCCCGAACGAGACCCCCCAAAGCCAATTAGTCAATCAGGCAGTCAGTCAGTAAGGCAATAGAGCCAGCTACCGGCCAACAAACGCGACTCGAAGGGAGCAAGGCAACTATTTTACGGCATGAGCTTTGCGATCGCAGAGGGTGTTTTGGTGTTTATTGTTCGCGGCTCACGTGCAACTCCCATGTGATAAGAACGCGACACCTTTGATAGTGCTAGGGACACCCCCTGTGCCCGCCACCAACAAAACTTTTCAAATTTCGCCAACGAACGTTTTATAAATAGCGCTGGCGTGTGAAAATGTGTACGAATGTGTGCGCCGAATGAAATAAAACAATAAACGTGTAACAATGGGAAGGGAGGAAGGCAATTCTGGCGAAACGAAAACAAACGAATAAAACTAGCGACTATCTTTACTGAACTCTCTTAATCCCCCTCAGAGGCGGACTCTAGCCATCGCTTCCGCTTGAGCCATTGACATTGACAGCAAAGCAATGCAAATACGAAGTGTCAATGCATCCGTCAAAACAAGTGCACGGCCATGTGATTCGCCCGGCCACCGAGCCCGTCGACACAATACAACGTGCAGTCGCTTCGCGAGAAGAGAAAACAACACAAAGCACAATAGCGAACGGCGTGCGGCGATCACGTTTACAGCAACGGGACTCCGTTGGAGTTGTGCCGACCACACCAAACGAGCGCCCAACGCAAATGTAACGAAAGAGCTGCTGAAAAATTCCTCAATTAACGGTGAGCGCACGACCGCTCGAATGGAATAAACCCACGCCGTTTGGCGAATTCCGCTTTGACGACACCAAAGCAAACAGCCCCAGCTGGCATCGCAGGCCCCCTTGACACATTAACACCTAGGGCGACGCTGACTCTGTGTGACTGCTTCATTTCTGCGACGGCATTTGCTGTGGGAGATCTCCGGGCCGAACAAGCCTGCTCATGAGTTGTGTGTGGCGGATTTCTTGTATGGCGGCACGGCACGGAGCGGTGTGTCATTTTATGATTGAAACTGATTTGCCGAGTTGTTAATCGCATGCGTCAATATTTGCGTTGCCTCGCCTCGCCTCGTCAAGGGGGTACGCCAGATAGGCTGCCGGTTGCTGGGTGGATCGTCATTCTGTTATCGCCGCTGATGCCCGTTCTCTTGGCCAATCTCGCTCGTGCTATTGTTGGTGTTGTTGTTGTTGTTGTTGTCAGCAACAGCAGTTTTAACAATTTAATTATCATGGTAAATGGGAAAATTTTCCACTCACTCAGTAGGTGAACTGTTTGCCGCTCTGTTTATCGCGTGCGCTTTGACGTCGAAGCCGCTGTTGGGCCTGGTCATGACGGCCGCTGGATCAATCGACCGACCGCAATTAGTCGGCTCGCTGGCCCGACGGCGATCAGCCTAATCGTCCGGTGCGTCACGTGTGGCTCGTCCACCGATTACATCATCCGTCCGTGCCACTAAGCCAGTGTCTCTTGTAATTGTTGGTGCGACACTTGTCGCTTCTCATTGATCCGTTCCGTGATGTTTTCTTAAGGCCAACAAAAATAGTACTAGGATCATGTTGACTAACGATCGCACTGTCTCGTGATTAGACGGAGGATCTTGGAAATCGCGTCCAAGGCTGTCCCCCCCGGTTTTGTTTTGGCATTTTGTACTCGGATTCTGTGCACCTCAAGCAGATTGTTTATGAAATTCTTCACGTCGTGTTTGTGTGGCTGTTGATGATGCTAATGCTGGTGGTGGTGGTGGTTGTGGTGTTGGTGCGGCAATCACCATATTGAAACGGCCTTGAACGTTGCTGGTTCAAGTTCGAATCCGAATCGAATCGACTTGAGGCGTCGTTAGCAATGCAGTCGCCGGTGACGACGACGACGACGGCACCTGACGCTGAGACCTGCCATCGGCACCCCATAACAATTAGAAATACATTCAAAGCTTTCGCACACTATAACGATGCTAAACTAAACAAAACGCATGCTGAGCGGCAGGGCGGCCAGGGCAGTTCCGGCTGGCCACAACAACAACAACAACAACAACGACGACTGGCACCAAAGCACAAGCAGACAGAAAGCAAGCAAACATGCGAGCGACAAGCCGAGCCAAGCACACACACGACACGACGAAAGCACCACGCGAACGAACGAACGAACGAACGACCCTCCGACCGAGCGCACGATCAAACGAAGCAGGCGTGCAAGCAAGCCAGCTTACCGAGCAAGTGAGGTGTTACTTTAAATGTCTGTCGGTATGCGGGTATGGCGAGCAATTTCGCCGGTTTGCGGTGGCGTTTCATACGTACGCTTTTGTTTGTGCTATATCCCCTGTCATTTCTCTTCTTATTTCTCGACCGCTCGTCTGTTTGTTCATTTGGAGTTTTGAATTTGCAAGTTTTGTTGTGGTTTCTGTTTGTGTTGTTGTCGACTTTCAATTTGGCAAAACAATCGATGGCACGGACAGACGGACGGATGGATTGTCTATGGAATTTTTGTATACATACGTACTGATATCTGATGCTGAAGCTTTGTCGGCGTATTTGTGGGCATATCTGCCAACAACAAAACTAAAGCGTTCTCAACGAGTCGACCAACGCCGACGCCGCCGTCATCAACAAATGGGTCAATGGACCCACTACATGTCGAAAAGTCGACCTTGTCAGACCTTGAATACATTTGTTGTTGTTATTGTTTTCGTTGGCTAAGTCTTGTGTTTTATGTGTGAAGCCAGTTGAAATGTTTTGAAACAACAACAACACCACTGACATTGCTGAGATGAGCTTCAGCAGCGAAATTCTTGTTTCGGATTTCGTGAAATTCAAATTCTTTGGGGATCTGCGACAGAGGCGCCATTTCCAAACTGACAAAACTCTGTTTGGGCAATTAATCAATCATAAGATAACGCCGGCTACTGGTTTTTCATCATTGCTAGAATTGTTTTTGTAAAGGTTTTTTTTGAATATTTGTTTTTTCCACGAATTTGTGGTGATTTTTGGTGAATTGGTTGTTTTCGGTTTTTTGGGTTTTTGGCATTAGCGTTGACGCCATTAGAAGCGTGTGCGTTTGCAAAAGCAAATAGAATCAGCTCTGAGTTGACACACATCGGCGTTAAGCGGGGATTTAAGGGTCTCAATTGGCAACAACAACACTTCACACAAAAGCCGTGTTTGAACAGTTTGCTTACGTCGAGTCTGATCTGATGTCGTGAGGTCTGCACGTCATGCATTCATTCTACTTACATATCAATAAAATGAAAGATCGCTCATATGGAATTCTCATGAACTCACCACGAAGTGACATTCCAGTCGAACTTCTTTCAAACTCATGCCAACACTCCCCTCGTTCGCGCTCACTCTCTCTTGCTCTCTCCATGCTCACTTTCTAAGCATTCGAAGAAGTGTGTGTGTGTGTGTGTGTGAACGTGTGCGATTTCGTATTCAAGCACGCCCGCTTAATTTGGGGAATTCCAATTTGCTTTTCTTACTGTTGTTTTGAGCTTTTGTGTGCGAGAACAATCACAGCCACCAAAGCCATTGGAAATTCTCCGCACTGTAGTGTCGCCACATCGCAATTAACATATCGCCCGAGCAACGCAATTCCATGCGATTAAAGCGTTTCAGCAGCAGAAACAAGAAAACCACAATAACAACAACAACAATCTTAGCACACGACGATTTGGTGAATGGATTCCAAGCTTGACAATTGATTGGCTGGTTCATCTTGACGCAGACGACATTGATTTAGGGCGCCAATTAACGTGCGGCGGTGTCAGGCGGTATGGGGCGCCATCACAAAGCGTTTCTACCGTTTTCCGTATTTCAAGTGTTAATCAAATCACAACAACACCAATAATAAGAAACACTCTAATAGAAGTCATGTATTTCGCCACATATCACAGAGACCGAGTACCGGAAATTACTGCGCAACTTTTCCAGGAATCCCCAAAAAATGCCACACAATTCGTACTAATCAAAAATTAGCAAATTTCAACAAAATTTCCCTCCCTGCCCCCCGAACCAGTGGAATAGGCATCAATTTCCGTTCGCTTGCAGGGGAACTCTCTATGATGGCACATCTCTTTATACACACAGACTCACTGGTGTTCGCTCAATTTCTGCTCTAACTGTGCATTATAAATCATTTCACTATGCTCTTGTCACCAAGATTTTTTGTTGTTCTCCGAATGCTAGCTTCGATTGCTAACGGTTCTGTTCTGCTATGCAATTGCATGGCAATGCTAAGGCTTGCCCTTTTCAATGAGAACGGAATGAGACAAAATGTTAAAAATATGAACTACGAATTTTTCATTGAGGGGGTTTCTCCAGGGCACACAACTCAATGCAAAACCGAAATAAACCCAATAGTGACTCATTGTGGTTTCGATCGAGCCACCGCGATTGACTGTTGAACAATGACGTAACACATTGGGGGGGGGAGGGGTTTTTCGTCAGTGCGTCACACAATTCGACCTAGCCGGGGCCCTCCAACCCGATCGCTTCGTAATGTGTTAAATATAGTGGGCCAGCGAAAATTGGGGCTGCTCCAAAAGTGCCGCATGCTATTTCATCACACAGTGACGCCAAACGATCATCCATTCACACCACATCATGCACACTCACTCACTCGCTTGCGTACGACACATTGCCAATGAGCAATCGCACTCAATTGTGTCAGGTCCGGCGGCCTGACGTTTTCGGCCATTGCGGGCAACCGAAGAACGTTCAGGGCATTTTGGCTCGTCTGGCGATAAGCACTTGGCGAACGTTTGCTCCGAAGCGTAGACGATAGCACGTTCCCATTTATTCACACCTCATTGCCGCCCGCTGCTGCTGCCCATCCCCATGGGTCGACCTCATTCTCCCCCGGCCCAAAACAAGCCCAGTGACTTTGCAGTGCACTGGCACAAATCAAGCGTGTCGACACCACCTGACGATCCCGCCGGTACGCCCATTAGTCACGGACTACCACCGGACGAGCTTCACCTTAAATCTCCATGTAATGCGCGTGTCCATTTAGGCGGCCCATTCACATACTTTGTTCTCCTCGGCACTTCGTGTGGTTTCCTTATTATTTTCGCAGAATCGCTATTGTGATTATTGCAGTGCGATTTCATTAGCGTGGCATTCGTCACGTAAGCCCCTAGCCTGCTCAAAAGTGAAATTCAATTAAAACTGCAATTCCCGCATTTCAATTGGGCAGTGGCGTTGGCGGTGACGTTAACGGTGAAGAAAACTCATGATCGCACATGCTGAGTGTTTTGTTTGGTGTGAGCTTACAGGGCTTGGACTTGTGCTGAGCTTGGGCTTGCTCAAGCTGGAACACCTTGTATTAGGTTGGGGTGTGTTTGCACGCTATTCGACTCAGTTCGATTCCCTTCTGTACCTACAATAGAGGTGGGCGGCTCGCCTTGAGTAAGTTCGCTTTGAGTTGGGAGCGAATTGATTGAGTTTGTTTATCGTGAACGGCATGTCTAGAATTTGCATAGTGAGCGCTTTTTGGTCGTTCGCTAAGTGCACTCCCCACTTAACATTGAAACGCAAAACCTCTCCAATTGCACAGTTTTCAGCATTTTACCGTATGGTTTGTGCATAATGCCAAATTGTTGGTGTGGTCTGGTCTAAACTAGTAAAAATAATGCCACCCCAACGCAGGAGTATCATATGAGTTGCCATATAAGCCGTTTTACGATCACTTGTCGTTTCGTCCAAACTCTACTGGCGATAATGTCACCACGGTGCGAACATGAAATTGGCATGGAAACACTATCAATTCAATGTTTTTTGTTCTTAATTAGGTCTGTGAGTGCGGCACGTGCCGCTATCGGCGTACCCCAAAAAGGCGAAAGAGTATTTAAATTCAATTTGATGGATGGAGGGAGCGGCGTTGCCGGCGATTTGGCCAAGCGGCAGCCGAATAGCGGAAGCGTTGACACGCTTTGGTTAATTGTGGACTATTAAGACCACACGACAACAACACGAACACCTTTGAACCGCAGTCATAAATGTTTGAGGGTATTTTTCCTTTCCGTAAATTTACGTATACGCGGTCGATGTAGATAAGTTAACGGCAACAACGAAATGTCAAGAAAAGTTCCAAAATTGTCAACAAATATAATAAGCGGCGACTAATCAATTATCACAGGGGACGCGCGTGTTTGCCGAGCGGTGCCAGTGAGACAAACACACCCGATAACACCGAGCACACTCGTCATCACGCCGAGCCCAACACGATGACTACGATGATCGTTGTCGAACATGTCTGTGTGTGGGGAGCAGCAGAACTAGTACAGCGACAGAAAATTGTACGGCCAAAGGGCACTTTCGTGTGTTGTTCGACCGAAAGCTGCTCGTTCGAAAGTACAAATCTGGAATACAAACACCCCAGCGCCCAGACTCCGCCCGAGAGCATCACCAGCCGCAACAACAACACATCATCCAGCCAGCCTGTCAGACGGTCAGCCATCAGTCGGCGAGTTTAAAGTTCTCGTTGACGCACGAGATCGCTATCAACGCCGGACAGCAGGCAGCCAGCCAGCTAGCAAGCTAGCTAGCTAGACGACGACGGCAAGCAATGCCAATATAGCAGCTAAGCGCACTGGCGCTCGCTCGGCCCCCCCTTCGAATTGTTGTTTCGTATTTTACACACAACAACTGTCGGTGTGCGAGTGTGAGTGAGGCTTTATCGCTAAGGCGATGCGCACGCCATGCCAAAGCAATGGCGGGAGCGCGTGTTTGGTGCACACGCAACATCAAATCACAAAATTTCCTCCCAATGTCTTTGGTTTCACAGTGCTCATCCCTTTGGTGGGCAATCGAGAATGCATCATCTCAATTTGGACTTTGTTCATATCAGTTATTATTTGCTTGTTGTTGTGCTCAACAAGTGTATGTCCACTGTGGTTGCTATGCTGCTGCCGAATCGAATGATTTTCATGGGGGGCCGCCATCAGGCGACATTCGAAGAATGCGCCTTATCATGAGACGCGCGCAAAACTATTTAACCTTTGATAGTCCAGGAAATTTCGAGGGAAAACAAATGTACGACCGAATGTCGAACTCATAAATATCTTGGGGATGGTTTCCATTGACCTTGTTTTTGTTGTTGTTCCGAGCTATTTCAAGTCCATGAAATTATGGAAAAACATTGGCTATTTATGAAATTCGCTATAATTCGCAATGCGAAACGACATGGAGTGTATTAATTTGGTTCGGTGTGTGTGTCTGTTATCAATTTGGGCAGTTGACTTCGTTTGTTTTTCACATGTTTTGCGAGTGGTTTTATTTTTATTTATTTACAGCTTAGCGTAATCCAGCTGTGCCCCCAACAAAAACGCTCACAAGCTCACCGTTGAAAAACATTCGCATTTGTTCCCTCCCATATGGTATAGAATGTGTATAGGATTTCACATAAGGAACAGTTTACATTCTTGAGAAAACGGTTGTATTATTAGAATTCACTTCGATTAGAAAAGAGAAGATGGTCTGCATATTGCTCTATGTCGCTAGCATAGCTTTGCTAGCTTTGAGAGTACGGCGCGTGTGGGAGAGTGAATTTTGCTTTATACAGCGGCTTGTTGAGATTTGAAACTGCATTAGCATAACTCTTTGTGTGCATTCTCTTACTCTCCCACTGTCTTTAGTGCTTTTCTGATCGATTCAGTGTAGTAATGCTTGAGGGCGCTACCATTGTAAAAGTTTATCTACAATGTGTGCAATTATGTGCAGTGCTCAGGTGTTTTTATCGCACTTCCTGGAAGCGTTAAGTGGGCATTGTAAATTATTCAAGCAAATCCCAAAGCAATAATTGATTACAATTGATTACTAATGATTGGTGGTAATGCGTTTGCAGCTCGAAATTACGAATTACTAATGGTCTAATGGTGATTGGGCGGTGACAAACAAACAAACAAGTGAACAAACAAACAAAATGGGAATATAAAAAACAGAAATTCCTTGTAAATTGTGAAATGGGTGGTGTGGTGGGCACAATCGCTGGCAATCACCCTTACAGTCACCATGCCATATCTTATCGCCATTTCCCATTGACAAAGGGCCAATAATCAGGCTGTTGTTGTTGTTTGTTTACAATACCCGAAGAGAAGAAAATATTTATTATTAAGGTCACAATGTCATATTGATAACCACACAACAAGTGTGCCGCTGCCGGTGCCGGAAGGGAATTCTCAGACGCCGCCACCACCAAGTATAAACATTCAAGAGAAGCCTTGAGACTTGAACGATCCAACAACAACAACAAGTTGCCGCACAAGGACAAGCGTGTCGGTGGCGTCTGCTCGTGATTAGCCGAGGGGAGGCCAGGTGGATCTTCCAAAAACGCTCACAATATTTGCACAACGCAATCGGAAAGATCAGCGGCGCTGTGAAGGTGTGCCCTAACACGAGATGTTTGCGTGCAAACAACAACAACAACACAACGGCCGTACCGTTTTCTGCTCTACTCAGCACTCAAAGCTCAGCCATGCTTTGGCACTCATTGAGATTGAGCGACTTTGTAATTGTAACGGAATTTTCCATTTCTTCAAATTCCCATTGGTTTCTTTTGTTTTTGCATAATTTCAACGACACTCGACGGGCTGGCTTATTCATGGGGAATTCCTGTGGAGCGTTCATCGTCAGCGCACAACAGGTGCTCGACCCTCCCACTTGCGAGCCTCACCAAGAAATCGCAAAATCAATAGCACTCCACAAAGATAATCAAAGCAATTGGGAGATAGCACAATTGCGACACACTCGGCCACAGCTGATCGCGTTCGTCACGTAGCCTCGGTTGCCGCCCAATGGTGGGCCCTGCCACAACACTCAGATGCCATTCAGTCGATTCATGACCAATCCCAGGGCAACGCGCACAGGCGGGGCCCATGGCACAGGGCCGAATTTGCGCCACTTCAACTGCGATGGCAGTTTGTTTGGAGTGCCGCGAAACGGCCACTGATAACGCACTCGCCGATGGCTTGGCAACAGCTCCCCACACTGGCATTCCAAGCCGTTCAACGCAAGCCCTACAAAGCGATTCAAGCGTTTCGAACACGAAACGCATTTGGGCATTCCGGTCGGTTCGACAAAGGCCACGGCACACAGCATTTGACGTTGCCCCACCACCCGTGCGATGTGATAAGTGCCTCCGGCACTATCAACAACAACAACAACACACACAAACACACATACAGTGGCGCCCTCCCAACCCCCACGGGGCATGGCAATGATAAACGTTCTCGCAAGTCGCGACAAACAAACAATTTATGGAAAATTTTGATAGAAGCGCGTGCATGGCGGCGTTCGCACGCGTACCGCGTTAGACCTTAGCCAAAGCGGTGAGTAAATGGGTGAGTTGGGTGTGAGTGTGTGTGTTGGTGTGTGGCGTCATCGCATCAACCAAGGCAATGGTGTGATATTTACTTGGGACAATAACAACAACAACAAAGTCAACACGAAATTATGGCCCGCTAAGCTTTCACATGCTGCGAAAATGATGATAATTTTGCGGTTTTTATTTTTATAAATGGAATTTTTTCCATACCACTCATTTCGTTGCTGTTCATTGCACACGGAATGTCACTGCCCACAGACCACACACAAGCGACAATGGCCATGCCAAGGAGAAAAAACGGCCCAACAATGGCGCACACGGTGACAAAATTCGCTTAAGCGAAAAATACCCATCCCCATGCAGTATCCAACAACACCTTACGGATATCATCGCATTGACCAATCACAAAAGGTGCTCAGCGTCGTTGTTGTTGTTCCGATTGTTGATGATAAACAATCAGCTCGATGCATCGTTCGTCCGTCGATAATTTCCATACACAATGTACACAAGTTTTGGTTCGTTTTCGTTGCATTGTTGTTCCCTGTGGTTTTCTTGTGTGTACGAACGAACACTGAGGAAGCTGTGTTTGGGGACTCACACGTCGTCGGCTCGGGAGAAGCAAACAAAACCGGCCGGCCGTTTCGACATTTCAGAGGCGTTGATGAAAACATCTCCCAATTTCTACCTGATGCGAGGACGGCCGTCGTTGGGCCACCGCCGCGATCCGCATATCACTGGCATCAGCGGCAGCTAGCGTGGCCATTAAGCGGCCGCTGCCGCGAGTACGTGTGGTATGTAAATACGAGCCCATGCTAATGAAGGCGTCATTGGCGATCGGTGCTTTTGTTCTCTCGCCATCGATACCGCCCGCTACCCGGGGTCAACTCGCAGGTCCTTCGCTCGTGGGTCCTAAACAAACACACACAAATGTTGTTGTTGTTGTTGGTTTGCCCCCAAAGTGCACACCACTCAGCTGCGTTGGTGGCGTAACGCCCTCGTAGGGGTAATGCAACGGCGGGGAAATGTTTCAGGCAAAATATTATCTTCCGATGTGGTAATTGCCTTCATTTGTTTCTGTTTGTTTGTTGTTTTTGCGCATTTTGAATATGACGCAAATGCTCAACGACTCACCTGATAATTTCCAAACAAAATAAAAAACCGACAGCCGCACACCATTCGGTGTCTACGTGAATGCCATAACAATTTGAGCGGGCCAGAGAGCCCCCGATTTGATCAGAACAACAGCACGGGGTGGTTGCCGTACAACTCAATCGGGGAGCTAAGCCTCCATGACATTACCGGGAATCATAAGGAGCCCCCCCCTTTACCCCCCTTTTGGGTTTTTCTTGTTCCATGGGTTTCGTGCGTCGTTATCAGAATGGGCAAGGAAGTTCACGCAGATAGGCAAGTGTTATTGTTCAGAAAACAACATTGTTTTCGAAAACTGTTCTCTGTTGTCTGGGCTGTCTGTTTTCTGCACGAAAGCACGCGACCTTCTGCGTCAGTCTGGAATCGAAACGACATCGTCATAATCGTTGTGTTGACGTGCTTCACGTGATTAGATTGTGCCGGGACTTGTTCGTTCGTTCGACATCTTCAAGTTCTGTTCTTTACACCACACCGATGGCAGCAACTGTCTACGCATGCTGGGCAATTGCACTGGGTTTAGAAGCATACGGTTTGCGGACTGATAAAGTTTTCGTTCGATTGCAGAGGCAAACTTGACCTAGTTTCGAGGTGTTTGATGATGGCCTTGAGCGAAGTTTCGGGGGTTTCGTCTAGGAGGTTGTGTCTAGCAACGAGAAGACACCCAAAGCCAGAACGGACCACCCTATTCGCGGCGATTCCCTTTGGTTCACTCACTCGCTCTCTGAATCGTCTTGCATTCTATGAGCGAAACCAGTTGTTGGTTGGTTGCATGCGTGTGTGGCAATTCGTTCGGTGGATCCAGCAATTCGGCCAATTACTGTAATTTGCCTTCATTTCGGCGGGCTACTGATTGAATTTCAAATTGCTCAATTTTCGGGGATGCCACCAGGACGCCATCGCCACACAACGCACGAACTCCCATGAAGCCCCAGCGACGGCGATTTTCGGAAGGTTTATGTTGTTGCTGCTGTTATAAAAATCGATGGGGCCGCCTCTGGCGACCACCGGCCATGAACACAACGCCAGCCAGCCAGCCAGGCAGAGGCGGCCACTCGGGCCGCATTGAGCATCGTCGATTCGTATCGCCGCAACCGAAGGGCCCTCGCCCGAGTAAGCAATTAAACCGACACGACGGACTCGCCTCGATTTCGGCGGCCTGAGCGGCTCAACGGTGGCGCCACATCCACATGCCAACCGGATGTTATTAATTAAATCCGAGCTCCCCGCAACGGAAGGAATGATTGTGCGCCGAGGTTCAATAGGGAAGCCCAGGGGGTCCGCGGGGGCATGATGCTGCGTCGTTGGAGTATACCCCCTTTGTGTGGGGTCTCCAATGCCGACGCGCCAAACCGCAGACGCGATAAGCTCAGCTTCAGTTTGTTGTTGTTGTTGTTGTTGTTGGGTTGAATTTGCGCCGGTCACTTAGCATGCGTCTAAATGACTGTTGCCGGCACCGCCGACGACCCACAAGCCCAATGAGCGACCGCAATTGCGAGAGTGGCATTCTTTTGTTCAAGACAATTAACACCACCGCCACAGCCACCGCTCCCCCGCCCCCCTTTTGACAGCGGTGTCAGAATGTTATTGCTTAAGCCATCAGAGAGGTGCCCTCCCCCGCTCCAGTTCCATCTCCACGTGCACACATGGCCGCAGTCGTCCTTCATGGTCGGCTGGCCAAGCGTTGTTCGGTCAGCTGAAGAAGACTCTAGAGTTTGCGCAGCAAAGTCTCACTTTTTCAGAGGCGAGAAGGGAGGTTGGGAACTTTTCATTTTCTTCTTTGTGTGGAGTAGAGGGAGTTTCGTGATGGTGTAGGAGAGAACGTTCGTTCCTTTCACAAGGTCCTGGTGTCAGTTGGTGCCATTTGGTTCATTTTTGGGTGTGATTTGTTCGACTCTTTCGATCGAAATCCCCCAATTCTCGATCGCAATGGCGCAACTCGTAGGTTCAGTTCGAGCATACATGTTGTGTGTGTTGGTGTGTTTGGGCAGCACACCTCGATGGTTGCAAAAATCAATCGAATGAATCGAATTCTTTCAATTGTAACGCCGCTGATCGCTTCAACGCTTGTTGTTGTTGTTGTTGTTGTTGTTGGTGTTTCTTTGGCGAGAGAGTCACTCGCACATAAACGTAGTCAACAAGCGTAGAAATGTATGGCAGCAGCAACAGCAATTGAAGTGGAGCAACCGGGGAGCAATTCGTATACAAAAAGGCGCGGTGAGGCGAATCAGTGATGCGATTTGATGGATATTAAAATGACCGTAAAAAGGAATTAAGGTCTACCAGACTGCGACTACAACAACAACAACACCACCAACTATAACATCATCATCAACAGCACCATCCACTACAACAACCACTGGCAGCAAGTTGCAATTGAGTGAGCCCCATTGATGGACGTAGAATGTACGTAGACGATGACGACGCGACGACGACGCAACTTGCAAGCGTGTATGTAAAATATTTATTTTCGAAAACAACCCCACCGCGAAAACGTCCAACACGCCATCATCACTAGAGCAGCCATCCAAACGAGCCCAACATGTTTTGTTCCATGTCAAATATTGCATTAACCGATATCACACGAAGCCCATAGGTATTGAGAAACCCAAAAGTATGCACTGGAAAGTGAAAAAAAGTGAGAGGGCACGGACCAACTAAACGAAATCAATCAAAAACCGCATTGTGCGATTGTAAGCGAACCCCTTTTGGCGGCAAAGATCAAGCGTCACAAATCACACTTTGCCGCCAGACAAACGACCGCAATTGCTGAGAAGGGGACATAAAAGGAGAGACAAACCTGCAAAAAAAAACCACAAAACTTAATTAGTGTCAAGCGACGTGTGAACTGAGGTTCCCCCCTCTGCCCCCTCACACCACACTCGCTCTAAACACGGACTCCTGCTCAGGCCGAACTCTTTATGAGTCCTTTTTAGGCTCTAGAACAGCAACAACAGCAAAAAGAAGAAACAAACGAATGCAACCCCGGCATAGAGAGACGACCAAATGACAAAGCTCTACGGAAAAAAAATTCTCTAAAAATGTGATTTTTTCATTTCCAACGCACTTGTCACACATTTGTGGCGAATGCCTTTCTTTGTTTGGAGGGAGCCTGTCCGCTTCCAGCAACAACAACGAAAACCTCTCGGCACGATCGAGTGTGAAGTCGCCTCATCAATCTTACAGACGACGGCCGCTGAAATCACAAAAACAAATTGAATACAGAAAAGGCAACAACAAAAAATGTCAAAACATCAGGTTGCTGCTGCCTGCCTATCTCGGACATGGTCGTGCGGCTCACCTGGGTGGCATGCAATCATTATGCGCATACGACTTTATTAATTTATATGGCCGACCCGGCCGTTGCGTTTGCCTTTGCGTTCGCCTTGTTGCTGTCCCAAAGGGTTTGGCGGGGCCTTTGCGGTCGGGCCGGCGGCTCGTTGCGTGGAACTCACACGTCGTCGCGGCGATTGTCTGCCCTCGACCGTGCCCCCCTCACCGACCTAACGAGTCCAGTTGTTGATTTCCAAACGAAAGAGAAAGAGCCTCGGAGCCGGAAAGATATTAGTTGAAACCCTTCTGCTGGTGTCCCTGACGACGTCAGCATTTATACTGACAAATGTGCGAAATTTCGCCATAGTTACGGTGTGTGTGTGTGTGGTCTTGTTGGTCGGACAGGTAAATTATAATGAAATTAACNGTCTTATTGGTCGGACAGGTAAATTATAATGAAATTAACCCAAATCGTTGGATTGCAGAAGATCCCGCGAAAGCTTGAGCGTTCATAGGCAATGTATCATGTGAGGCCACTCANTGGTCTTGTTGGTCGGACAGGTAAATTATAATGAAATTAACCCAAATCGTTGGATTGCAGAAGATCCCGCGAAAGCTTGAGCGTTCATAGGCAATGTATCATGTGAGGCCACTCAGAATGGAGCATTCATTCAATGAGTCAAACGCTTTGATTCACTCAAAATAGACATTGACCAACCTAGTAGGCAATTGATTCATGATTGCTGTACATTCAGTGGTTGAACGTATTGGAACCCAAATTCGTAATTCATTTGGCAAAACACAAAAAACAAACCGAATGTCATACCAACGGACCCTACATTGCCAAACCCTATAAAACGAAGCNCCAACCGAATGCCATACCAACGAACCCTACATTGCCAAACCCTATAAAACGAAGCTGAACAAAAAAAATTCCAAATTTTTTAAAAATTTCGACCAAGCCTTCGAAATGATGCGAAATAAGAACAACGAAAAAACAACAACACAGTTTAACACTAAAACACCGGTCGGCTGCTTTTGCATTCATGCGATTGGACGCGTCTCGTCTCGAACGCCGCACACGACTAACCCCAACCGACGGACCGTATATTTAATGAAATACTAAATACGAAAAACAACAACAACAACAACAAAGCCACTGGCTCGTAAACCAAATAAGGAGGATGAGCCACTGCAACAACAACAAAAACAAAACATAAAAATTTCAAAAGCGAAAATTTAACAATACCAAATGCATTGAATATCAAAATTGAATCGCATTTCGCTTTGATTTGTGGTTTGATTGGTGGGGCTCCCAAAAGTGCTGCCGTACAAATTGCATAAATGCAGCTAGTGAAAGGGTTCGGTGTGTTGCTCCATTAGGACCGCCCAGTGTGCGTACAACAACAACAACAACAACATAGGCAGACAAAAGATTGATCGCGTTGATTGTCACGTCTGGGTAAGATCATCAGAACTCTTGCTTAAATGTCATCATTAGCGCTTTGCCACAACCACACGAACACAAACACATTAAACGAAAGAGCGAAAGGTTAAGGACGACATCGTTATCGTCATCATGCAAACACACTACAATGAAACCCATCGTCATCGTCATGTGCAAAGGGAAATTGTGAAATGACTGACTCAATGAATGATGACTCCCAATTGACTCATCATCGTCGTCGTCGTCGCTGGCATGGCCCACGGCTGCATTCCCATGAAGCCCGATGCCGACGCGGATCAATTAGGTAATTTCCTACAATTAAAGGATAATTGCCATACAAGTCCAACGGCGATGCAACTCAACGCTGACCACCAGCATCGATGTTGCCGTGGTTGGGGCCAGCACAATTACATATTTTGCATTTCATTGCGTTTCATTGAAGGGAAATCGCACAACTCGAGAGCGATTTAGAAATCATTTGATTTGATTTTGATTGTATTGCTGTTGTTGTTGTTGTTGTGGCCAAGGATACATGTGTTGTTGGTCGGGCATGGCTCACTGGGCGAGCACACTGAACGTGCCAGCGTGCCTAGCGCTTGCGGCAAACGGTAATGGTTCAGTGCAGGGCCTCGTTTCGCCGACGGAGCAGCCATCGAAGCATCGAACGACCGGCCGCGAACCCTTTTCGTTGCCGTCGACGCCGGTGCTGTGGCTGCCTTTGATTCACGCTCGTGCAGGTAAATATTGCGAAGAGCCCACGAATTCGCCGCCGAGTGTGTGTGTGTGTGTTCGACTGATGCGCCGACATTTTCAACTTGACCGGTGATGCGTATAAATGTGCTGTGCTGTGGTGCGGCTTGCAAAACTCATAGCTCGTTGTGTGTGTGTGTAATTTCCACCCGGTGAACACGTACGTACGTAGGCGGCCTTCCCCACACACACCCCCCCCTCCCCCGCGACGAGCAATCAGTCATAGTTGAGAGCTTTGCATTGCCCATTGGCACATGGTGTGTTTTCGTAGTGTGGGCGTTCGATTTGCCACCCCAATCAGAGTGCCCTCAATCAAAGCGAAATCCGAGATCCACTTGTGCTGCATTTCGTCGGGCACGCCATAAGGTAGCCCAATTAGCACGTGCTACAAGCAGAACATCTCCTCCCCCCCCCCTCTCGTGATGCACATTTTTTTCCAGCCGCTCAGCCCGGGCAAGCACATGTCATTCTCTCTGTTCGTGGCTCGCTGGGCGACCGCACGGTAGCCGATTCGTTTCATCCGCTCGATTAGGCCGATTACAGGATCGGGCTTTTGTGGCGTCGGGGTTTTGGGTTGCCGGCAATCGGATCCCCGCTCGAGGGTGTCCGATTACGGGNTCTCTGTTCGTGGCTCGCTGGGCGACCGCACGGTAGCCGATTCGTTTCATCCGCTCGATTAGGCCGATTACAGGATCGGGCTTTTGTGGCGTCGGGGTTTTGGGTTGCCGGCAATCGGATCTCCGCTCGAGGGTGTCCGATTACGGGATTCGCCCAGATTTCGGCATACGATGCATTCGGTTTGGTTCAGCGCACACGCCTTGACGCCAAACGCGCTCAACGGCGACGACAGTTGCTCTCCGGTGGTGTGCCCCCGAAGAACGGGGGAACGACCGAGGACATCGGAAATTCGATACATTCGAGCGTGTTGCTTCGGCGACCCTCGATATACCGTTAATGGCTTTGACGTTTGCCCTCGGACAACTGAATCGGCCCGAACGGCGGATTTCCGAGAAGAGATGCCCCATTGGGGAGGGGGCCAGATCGATTTTCAGCACCACTTCATAGAGGGTCGCGCCGACTAGATGAACCCAGATGAAGCGAAATTTCCACAGAATACCCGAAAACACCCGAGACCCTGGTGGTCGACCACAGGAAAGAGGCCAATCGCTTAAATATTTCCACGTATTTTCGCCCTGACCAACTCCGAGGCGGCCGAGGGCTCCTCCCTAATTGTTATGTGCAAACAATGTACATGGCTTTTGTGATGCGGATGATGATAGTGTTGTTTTTGTTGTTGTTGTTGTTGTTGTTGTATTGATGATGATGTCTTCGCCCCGCAATACGTCAGAATGTGCCGCTCGCGCACGCCTCGCATGCAATTGAATCGCATTTCCCCGCATGCGGCCATGCGTGGCCCCATCGTGCATGGCAATCTCTCCGCAAATTGGGTGTGTGGTGTTATTTTGGGGCACAAATAAATCTTGTCGCCTGTGCACCGCAATTATCACGTCATAATCACACCGTGCAACACACACACACACGCACGCATGGGACCCGCATTTAAGTTTGACTGCCCGCGAGGTGCTTTCTTCTCCGTTCGTGGGGCTGTGATTTTCGGTGCGCTCGCATTGTTATGCGGCCAAAGTAATTGCCCGCCATTTAGCACCTTGTTGATGGGGCCCATCTAATTGCAGCCCCATTGCAATTTCGATCGCTGCTGCCGAATTATTCAAATGGGCCTTTGTCGCCCTCGACGAGTCGCATCCATCATATCATTATCGCCATCGCCTTGCGACACCTTTCACAGCGCCGAGCGTGCAAGTGAAATGTTGCCTCGCGGGGCCATGTCCGTTGTTGTGGTGATGGCATCCTGTNCCGGCCATGTCCGTTGTTGTGGTGATGGCATCCTGTTAAGTGCATTTTCAACACCCCATATTTTTTGTTTATACAGTATTAAATGTTGTTTGCCATTCGACGGCTGGGCATGTGTGCAGTGGCGAAAGCCCTGCCCGTCATCCGGGTGGCAACTCTAGAGCTCGCAATGTGTGTGGCGGTGGCTTGGCGTAGCGGCTATAAATCAAAGTCGCCAAAATCGTAATTCAAGCACAACGAGGCGAGCTTTAACGCACACACACACACACACACACACGGAGGCGGTGATATAGAGTTTCTAGGATATTAGATTGATTGAAATTCGCGGAAACTTCATGGCCAATGTTCATGAATGGTCATTCAATGGAATTAGCCATAGCTCAGTGGGCTTGAGTATACGAAATTACAAATTTTTGAAAATTTAAAACCCCAAACCAAGCCAGGTGGTCTTGAGTCGCTAGGAAGTACGTTAAAACCACACGGGCGGTTTTGTTTGACGGATTGAATTAGCGAATATCACTGATTCTGCCGATAGCTATCTTATTTCATTCATCATATACAGAACTAAAAAAAATTTGATGTTATTATTTTCCCCATATTGCCATACGGTCCATAGGGTTCAGTACATTGGCGTTCTCATAACGACGATACAGCGGCTTGTAAGCAAAACCAAGCCGCTGATCATCACAAAGCATCGTCGTCACTCTTCCGTCACGACTCTAGTCGACTTTACATGTTTCCCTTAATTATTTTTGCCCATGTGATGCTTTTATGGATAGCATTCTGTCAATTGACAAACTTCGGCAGTCAATGCTTACAGCGGCTCAATTAGTACAGACAGTAAGTACAGCGGCTTGTCTTGTCACAGGCCAAAGTGCCAAAGTGTTTTTCCACTGGCTGCTGCTCTTGTTTCACTGATTTTTTTCTGTAAAAGGCAATTAAAACGAACGAAGACAAAACTGTTTTCTCAATGTTGGTATAAGATGACACATTTGTTGTTGTTCTTTACTGAGTGGGTTGAGACTTGCTCGACAGCTTCTCCGAGGAGCGAATGGGGGGATTCCCCCCGCCGGCAGATGTAACCATGCAGTCTTTCCTACCTGAACGACTTTTCCCTATGAAACANTTTGGTAGTCTTTCCTACCTGAACGACTTTTCCCTATGAAACGCCTCAAAACTATTTCTGTCTCTTTCTCAACGTATTGTTGATCTTTTTGGCGTTGGCCCACTGGTACCGTGTTGAACGGTGTGATCTTGTTATTTCTTTCGGTTTCATCATTGTTGTTATAAGATTTACGGTTTTGACCAGTTTTCGTTGAAGCTGCAAGTTGATGACCCCTCGATGTTTTCATAACTTCGAAGAGAGAGTTGATTTTTATTCTGTCGGTTTTTTCTTTTCACCAGCCACTAAACAGCGGAATGGGCAAACATACGGGAAACGTTTGTGTGTGTGTCTGTTTGTATGGGCTTTTATTAAAAGTTGTTGTTGTTGTTGTTGTTGGTTGCTATTCCCCCTTCCTGTGATACTTAATTTAAGTATGTATGTTCGTTGGCGTAGGTACTCAACGATGGGACGAGCGAGAGTCGACGAGTCGAAAGCAAGGGAAGAGGAACTTGGGGAGATCTCTCGCGGATGACATAGGCCTTAGAAGCTAGCATTTTGTGGGGGAATTTCGAGTGGCGTCCGGTTGTCCGTTGTCGCTTATGAACTAGACGCATGTGTCTTATACGCTATGAGGTCCTTGGGCGGCGTCCCACCGATTGCACAGCGGCCGGCCGGGCTCTACAGCATGCGATCGATCCAGTCGGTCAGGTTGTTCAGCTGGTTGTCCTTGGCGGAGCACTCGTAGAACTGCACGTTCTGGGACAGATGGGAGAACTCAAAGTCGCGCCCCTCCCTGCCGAGATGCACAAAACCGCCGGCGCTGTCCTCCTCGCCGACCGACTGCAGCTTACGGCTCCTAGTGCTGCGCACCAGATTCCTACCACAGACAAAGACCAATTCATTAGTAACGGGCACTTTCTCCACCACAGAGAGAGAGAGCTCTTACATTTCCTTCTCCAAGATGGTCTTGATGATGTGAGCACTTTTCGCCGTCGACAAGTCTTGCTTGTTGCACAGCACCAGCACAGAGCACGACGAGATCGCGGGGTCCGAGAGGATCGTGTAGAAGGCACTGCGAAAGGGAAATGCCCAAATGATATGGAACGCATGGTGGGGGCGCACACTTACTCGGCCACATCGCGTATCTCTTTGGGGGCGGTCACCGAGTCCACCACGAAGATGATGCCCTTGGCGGTGCGCTTGTACTGCTCGAAGTACTTGTCGCGCACTCGATAGTGGCCGGGTATGTCGACGAGGCGGCCGGACATGCGGCCCGACTTGTAGTCGCCGACGTTCTCTTTNATAGTGGCCCGGTATGTCGACGAGGCGGCCGGACATACGGCCCGACTTGTAGTCGCCGACGTTCTCTTTCATCGAGGTGAAAGTCTCCGGCAGCTTGTTGTACAGCAGCCGCATGAACACCGCACTCTTGCCGGACTCGTTCAGCCCCGTCAGCACAAAGTCGCGGCGTCCCGATGATCTGCGCCGCAGCACCAAGAATATCGCTGCCGAATGCAAAGACCACCACCACCAACAACAATAACAACGGGGTCATGTCTCAATTGCTCTTTGCGCACTTACCGACTACGACAAATCCAATCAACGCCGACAACAGTATGGGAGCGTATTGGATTTCGGACGGCTGCTCCTGCGTCTGCTCCTGTGAGCTGTCGTTTATTGTGTCCATGTCGCTGGATGCGCCCGTGTCTGCAGTTATCTATGGCCCCAAAACAAATACGTTGTAGTCCCAAGCGAAACTAGTCGAATGGTGTCGAACCGCAGAAAATCTCGCTCACAACGCTAGAACAGACCACTGAAATGACACGCAGGTGATTTCTTCTTCTTCTCACACAAATTCCATGCTGGCAATAATGTTGTCACATTGAGAGTTGACAAGAGCTGTTCACACGACTACATTGAAAATAAATAAATCACCCAAAAATTGTATTCAATATTTTCAAATATGTTACGAAAATAAGGACACTAACTAGTAGTATAGATTTTCGGGAGTTCAACACAAAACGAACTGGGTTTCCTTAATATAAGAGGGCAAATACATATATATTGATTCAATACAAACTGACTGTCTGTATATAAAGTTGATTGATAATTGGAAAAAATGTGTTCTTTGAGGAAATATAAGTTAATTCATTAACATTATACATATAAGCAAAAAAATATAGTACTTTGTGGACTTAGTGATAATAGAGCGCCTGAAATGTCCCGATATAAACAACCTGATAATGAGCTGTCCGCACGACATCAAGAATTCACGTCCTATTCACAATAGTGACAGACACCACCCAATGACAATACACTGGTCTAACTAAAATGGCGACCATACAGACATAAAGCCAATAAAAACGCGAAGACAAAAGTATATTAAGTCAATCGTGAACAATTTATATACATTTCGTAAATATATCAGCATTATGGACTCGGTGCTGCACTTGCCCCTGCCACTGTCCAAAGATGTCAAAGTCCTGAAAATTCCACCAAGGCTACCACGAGCCAACGAAACACAACTAGACCAAAAGCGAAGAAGGTGAGTTTGTGGTAGGACATCAACACGCAATCCAGACTTTGACACTAAAGGCCCCATAATCTCCCATCCAGCTCGTCGCGTTCGATTAAGCGCAAACGTTTCGATGACGAGATCGTCGAATACAGTCTCAGTTCGCCGCAGACGCGCGGCGATCCGAATCGTGGCGGTAGGCTACGCACGGTGTTCCAAAACTTTGTGTCGCCACCACCACAGCAGATCGGTACGCTGGTACCGTCCCAGCAGACGAAACCCACGTATGGCCTCCACACCAACATGGCCAACAACACTGCTGGCCCCGTAGCAGCGCCACCTGCGTCAGTTCCACAAGCGACCGCGGCCGCAGCTCCAGCAACAGCAGCTGTAACCGGAGCCGCACCATTAACGCAAAGCAGCGACCTGCCCGACGGGCCGTTTGACGTCGACGCGAAAATACCGTCCGCGATGAGCGGCGTGCCACCCAATGGGCTGCTCTCCCAAGCGCCCATCTCGAACGTACTCGGTATGGCCGGTGAGTTCATAGGGCCGATGCCACCGAAACGCCAGCCGGAGAAACGACGAGGCCAACGCGGACGGAAACCCCGCAAGGCGGGACGCTCAACGGTGGCGTTCCAAACCAAGGACCTCGGCCGCTGGAAGCCCATGGACGACCTGGCCCTGGTGATAGTCATTCAGCAGACGAACGACTTGCGGCTGGTGCTGCGCGGCACCAAGTTCTCGTGTCGCTTCACCATGCAAGAGCTGCAGGCCCGCTGGAGCTCGCTGCTCTACGAGTCGGCCATCTCGCGAATCGCCGTCAACGCGATGCGCAACCTCCACCCGGAGCTCATCCAGTCCGTGCAGAGCCGAGCCCTGTTCAGCACCGCCGAAGAGGAGCTGCTGGGCACCATCAAGAGTGTAAGAAGGCGACGTGCTGTAGCCCCCCAAGCCCCTCCCGTTCATTCGCCGTCCTCCTTCCCTTTACAGACCGAGTGCTCCAGGTTGGAGCAATTCCAGGAGCTGCTCAACGCCCATCCGTCGGTGTTCTACAAGGCGCGCACGGCGAAACTGCTGCAGAACCACTGGATGCTGATGAAGCAGTACAACCTGCTGCCCGACCAGGTGGCCAAGCCGCTCGGCTGCACCGACCAGCCGCTCACGTTCTCCGAGGC
>JXPZ01007176.1:403-11351 GCA_001014575.1 Themira minor
ATAATTAATTTCATGACCAATAGAAAAATTAAAGTCAAAATAGGAACACATATCTCCAATCCACAACCATTCGAAAATGGAACCCCACAGGGATCCCCCCTATCTATAATACTATTTTTAATAGCATGTAATAAACTTAGCGACATAATTTCTATGCGCAAGCAGATAGACTTCATTGCATACCCTGATGACTTTAACCTATTCATTAACCATGAAAATTCAAAAAACCACAAAGTTAACCTTAACAAAATTTTTAATGACATTGCGACTACTCAGGAGCTACTTTATCGACAAACAAATCACAACAATTACATATATGTCGAAAACACAATTGTCAAAGCTCCATTACCACTAACGTCATTACCATAGAACCGCTCAACAATTTAAAAATATTGGGCATCTACATCAACAAAAACTACAGATGGAATACTCACATTGACCACTTAGAATCTTCACTTACCAACACTCTAAATATAATAAAATGCCTTTCTAGTAAGAAACTAAACTGCAACACTCTATCTATATTATATGTAATAAAAATGTTAATTATAAGTAGAATAAATTATGGTATATTCCTCTATGGATATTCCTCTAAATCTAATCTAAGAATGATCAAATCGATACTTAATGCGTCAATTAGATCAGCATTGGGGCATTTCGCTCAACCCCTATAAACAACATGATTTTTTAAAGCAACTTACCATAATTTCAATTGATACTCAATCTCGGTACTACCAAACTTATGATATTATTATACTACAAACACAACCCCCTCATTCAAAGTTGTTTACCAAACCCACAAGCATTACCCACTTATTCCAACAAAAGCACAACACCGGTCATCACAAAAATAATCTCTAACACCATTGCCTTAAACATATCTTTTAACCCAATACCCCCAATAAAACTCATAAACCAACTAATTAAAGATAACCACAATAACGACAAGGCTAGTATATTTAATGTAACCTCAAACTGGTATAAACAAATCAACATTCATAAATTTAATTTATCACACTTTTCGATAAAAGCCATTATAATATCTCCCGAGCGGACCAAATCAAGTTCATTAGACTAAGACTAGGCCACACAAATATCACACATCAACATCTGTTCGCCAGAACTGACAACGCCAACATTTGTCAATCATGTGGCACTAACCTATAGAAACCCATAAATATCTCCCGTATCCTATGTGATTGTCCCCTTTTTAACAACACCAGAACAGAAATCTTTAAACAAATAAACCCCCTAATAACCCTATCCAACCCATACCCAAACAATATCAAACTCATTATAAAATACCTAAAAAAATGTAATCTATCCAATTATATTTAAATACTCTTATATTTAAGTACACTAATCATAGAGTTTAAGGCCTTAGCAGCAAATTCTCTTAACTAGTTTATAATTTTAATTAAATAAATAAAAAAATAAAAAAGCTGATCGAACCAAAATACAAGTTGTGAAATCAACGTTAACAAACATGAGCTGAAATGTAAAGGAAATCACATAAACACCCTAATAAGAATTAATACTAATTGAAAAAGTTTCTTACCCAACTCTTAGCACAAGTAACCACTTGTAATAAAAGTCGAATATAGCTAGCTGTGTGCCAACTCCATGTATACTCGTATTTGTTTTCTTTTTACTTCATTGTGAAGGCGTTGTTAAAGAAGCTTTGCTGCCTTATTGTGACAGGAATTGGAGGGAGGGGTCGTCTCTCGGTTGAGCTTCCTTTTGCCGCTCGCTTATGTACGCGTACTAATTAAAAATTACAATTTCCATATACCGCTTTGAATTTGAAATTTTAATATTTAATTAAAGTTTAAGAAACTTTCCGGTTTGTGCTCCTCGTCCGCCCGGACCACACCGCGCCGGTGAACAGTTAATGGAGCCACAATTGCCAGTCGTATTTTGGGAAGCTGATTAATTTCCGATTCCAATATCTACAAGTCACAGCCACAAATTGCGTCATCGTTTT
Organism: Themira minor; assembly: GCA_001014575.1. Lineage (NCBI taxonomy): Eukaryota > Metazoa > Arthropoda > Insecta > Diptera > Sepsidae > Themira > Themira minor. Next base: position 2,388 of record JXPZ01007176.1, read on the forward strand.
AGTAGGGAAGTAGTTGTGATAATCCAAGCACTTTATCGCTTAATGTTCCTCTTAATTTGTAATGTTTAAATTAAGTTTCTAAGGGCCGATCACAAAAAAAGGCAAAGTGGGTATAATACATTCGCGCAACACTGTTACCGTACCGTATACTAAACACACACATTTTAATGAAAATAAATAAACAATAAAAATAATAAAGGGTCAACAACCCACAGTAATATGACATTAACATTTAATTCCCAAACAATGCAAATTATTAATTTTAGAAATTTTCTTTTTGCTTTGTGCAGCAACTCCTTCCCTTTCTTTGTGGTTTCGTAAAAGATCGAGAAAACGGTTACGATAAGTTCCCTGCAACATTAATTTACTACTCAATTAACTAAATCAAAACGAAATAGATTGTCGCATTACTATCACAACATCATCAGAAACTTTGAACTTAATCTGAATAGAACGGAGTGAATGTGAACTGAAACGCACTCGTACGAAATACAAAACAATAATAACTTTAAACAGTCGTTCTGTGGTTGTCTCATTTCTAATTTAGTGACATTTTATGTGAGCCTCCCATTGTTCTCAGTACGGCATTGTAGTCCGTTTGTATGTGTTGTGTTGTGTTGTGTATCTATGATGTTAACCGCAAAGTGTTTTTCTACACAATCGGGAAAACGTTCTTCTCACCATAACAATAGCGACATGGCAAATTCAATGGCAGAACAAAACGACAAGGACTTCTCATCTTAACACCCATGAGTATGCATTTGGGTTTTCGAATTTGCGGTAGGGTCGTGCCCCGGTTGGCCGAGCTGAGTTCATACTGTGGATTCTTTGATGGCCAGTACATGGACAACAACTCAAACTATTTACATGCATTTGTTTAGTGTGTGTGTGTGTATCACATAATGATAGTGGTTCGTGGAGGTCCGAGAGACATCTTGAGGTCTTGCGTATGGCATCTGGCACTACGAGGAAGAAGCATTTCTTAGTTTCGCTTACTGTAAACCGCGCAATTAAAAATACATTCAAACACTCTTGATGTACCATCCGAACGGAACAGAACCCAAGTGAATTTAAATTTTAAATTGTACTACGCCATCACATCAGTGTCGGCATCCTCTTGGCGTACACTTCACGCGAAGTCATGTGTCCGTTGTCGGCGTCGTCGTCAGGTCTTTACGCCCCAACCATCATTAAAACACTTTGAACTTTTTTAAATTTTTAATGAATCGAAAAAATGAAGCAATGCCAACTCCAGCCAGCACCGCCGTACCCATCTCACCGTCAGGCGGCATCCAAGCATCGCATAGCTCGATTCTGACACGTGTGCATCATCGCGCCAATAAAAGAGGAAAACAAATAAATGTGAAAAAAATGCAAAAAAAAACGGATTTTTAGCGAAGAAAGAGAAATAAAAAAAACGGGTTTTTTGGGCTAGCGAAAAAAGAAAAATCACTCATGATTCGTAGATGGTTTTGCTTGATTTCGCCGACCCCACAGTTTGCAGCCCACCGAATGTAATTTAAGTAGTAAGCAGGCCGGGAGGCCGTCTTTTGGGGGTTGTTGCAAGGATTGTTGTGGAAATGTAATTGAACTTAATTCGATTCAAAGTGAGACACAAGTTCTCGCAGATGTTGAATTTCTCAAAGAATTTCTCGAAAGACCATTGTAAACGGGATTCTCCACACAGAGTCACATAGTTGATAGTTTGTCGACGACAGCACACCCAATTTCATTACACCACACAAAAACCTCATGAGAAATTTCGTTGAATTGCGTTTATTTTGAGGAAATTTATTTTGGAATTCCATACCCCCAGTCGGTGGAATGATTATTTATTAATTGTTTATGTTTCGTTTATTATGCAATAATGAGCCCGGGGACTCTACAGATTTGGTCTTCAAAACGAAACATGAGAAGTGATTCCAGGGATCGTTATTTGAATTGTCAAGGGTCGTTTAGGGTGGACTCGATGTTATTTTCAACATGGCCTAATCGTCATGGGTTCTAGTCCTGTCTCAGGATATATATACCAATGGGGAGCTTAGTGTTTCAAATGTAATGATACGGTAAATATTGCCCCTTTTGTATTGAAAACAAACCCACTTCCATCACCATCACGTTTTGATTACGTATGTTAGGCAGGAGTCTCCTCGTCATTGAAATCCTNTTATTACCATCACGTTTTGATTACGTATGTTAGGCAGGAGTCTCCTCGTCATTGAAATCCTATACAAATAATATACAATAATACACACGCACCCACACATCATTAGCTGTTAATAGACGAAGTAGTCAGACCAAGCGTACATCATTGAAGCATGACTAAAGAGCTGAAATGGAAATTTAAAATGTTAATTGTCTATGGAGTAAAGTAGCATTGAATTTTAAAGCGTTCATTTGAAACGTTGTGCTTTCATCGTGGATGGAGCAATTATGCGGCAAGAGGTTTGGTGTAATTGGTAACGAGGCCACAATCACATGACATCATTTTCGATCGAGCTCATAAATGACCACCAAAACGTATCGCACTGAACATTTCGAGTGATTTAATTCTTGCATTTGCTTAATCAGTGTCAACGAGCAATGAACGAGTTTGGTAAAATTATTTTGAAATCAATGGTTGTGTATGTGCTGGTTGTATATATGCAAAATGCAGGTGTTGTGGAAGCTGTAAGACTTACATAGTTGCTTTTGTTTTCAATAAGAACGCTAATTTACTTCTCGGCATTACAGGCGACCAGCATTACCTTGTGTAATCTTCGCAGCAACTACAGCACCAATTATTTCAATAATTTCACGGTATTTATAGCGGACGGCGGCATTAATATCGACGTGGTGACCTTGAAGACGATCTTCAATGGCTTTCATGTCCATGTGAAGGTTCAATCGAAGGCACCGAATTCGAAATCCTTCCGCAATTTATTCACGTACGATCTGGATGTGTGTCCCATGTTGGCCTCGGTGCAACGCTCCATGCTGAAAACTTTCTTCGACATGATACGCCGTTACGGTAACTTCAAGCCACAATGCCCCATATCCCAGGGTCATTATTATGTGAAGAACTGGAAATTAGATCCGAAAAAGATACCAGGAACTTTTTATACCGGCGACTATGTAGTATCTACGTACGGCTACTATGGCAAGTATCGCACTAAATCGGAAATATTCGTGTTCAACGGTAGTGGCGAATTCACGATCTTATAAGGAGTTTTTTTTTGGGAACTTTTATTTGAATCAGTACTATTACAAATAAAAATTACAATGTAATATTAATAACAGTATATAGGGACGATTTAGAATTTACAATTTTTCAAACATAAGTATGTTACTAATTCTACTGTATAAATAATATATATTGTTATGGTATTAAATTTCAATGGTAATTTATTTTTTTGCACTAATACTATTTTTATTAGACATGCTATATATTTAATTTTTGTTTGCCTCTAATTAGAATCATACAGTTTAACTTTTTGTGCAAGGATGTCGACTCTCCCAAAAAGGGTCACAATCCCCCTTCGACATTGGCAATCATTCTCATTTTTTCTAGCGCAGCTGGCCAAAACATGCCGACAATCCGCAAAAGTAGTCAGCAACAAAATTATGCATGCATACGCATTGTAGGGATTTCCTTTCGATAAATAGTGAATTGTGCTGAGATATAGCAGTCCTTTGATTTGAAACCACAGTGTCGTCTTTGGCGTATTTTGCTATTACGACGATTTCAACGATGTAAAAACATGTTGGGTGCGTACTGAACTTGTTCACATCAAAGGAACCGCCGGAAAACGTTGAGATTTTCACAGGCACATATGTGTGTGATTTATGCATGTTGTGCTTATCGTTTGCGCTCTGTAGTGTCTTTCCTAAGAAGCTGACAGAACTGTTGAGGGCCCTTTCTAGCTGTGCCTTATTGTGAAAATGTTCACATTGATATGAATGCATTCGAGCATAAATAAAACCACCTGCGGTTCGCCCTCGTTTGGAGCTTACTTCGGTGGGTGGAGGACACGGGTATATATCTTTTGGGCGCATACATGCCGAATATAAAAAGTGCATTCAAGCGAGTGACAAAACGATAAACACTCTTTTGTGTAGAGCTCTTTAGTGTCCAGCATCCCCCAACGATTGTCGGGGGTTTCAGAGGCTAGCACTGTGATTTATGCATGCGCAGATGTCAATCTGATATTCGGTCTTCCCTGGCGACCAACAAGATTTTTATTTCATTATATTTCATTTGGTTTTATTTTATTCACTCAAATGTTACAATTTAATGATGCAGGTCATGCAGCACATTGAAAAGGGAAATTATATTTTACGCTTCTCGTTCTTGAATTCTCGACCACCCCGATGGCTCGATTGCCTTTTCCAGCAAGAATTATATGTGTCTGTGCGCCTTTCTTGTGACGAACCTTCGCAGTCATTAGCGTTAATCCGATAGTCTTTGAGACGAAGAAAGGAAACTCAACAAAAAATAATACAAAGGTCCTGCTTTCCGAAAAATTACAATGAACCGTGTTATTATTCAAAGCCTTACTTTGATGCCCATTCGCTTGTCATTTGCGACCAGCATCTAGAGAAGTCTACAACAAGCTTCCACTTTCTCTGCACATTATGGTCCTTATTAGATTTGGACAGAATTTTTTGTTGCGAAGGGCGTATGTGTTATTACTTACGCCTCAACTAATGGCTTCAAAGAATCTGAAATGGCAATTAAATGCAGTTTGCCTATATTTGTCCCTAAACCGTTCATCCTTTGTGTTGTGATTTTTTTATCAAACTGTTTTGCCCTTATTTGTGTTACACTCCTAAGTTAATTGCGTTCTATTGATTGTATTTATTTTGGTGTGAGTGGATGACAGATGTTACTTCAGGGCACGACAAAGAAATTGGAAATCCTCATGCAACAATCTGCGGTACTCAATGGCTTCAAGAGTCGATACCCAAATATAAGAAACAGTAAAAGATTTTGTTAATCTGTTAAATATTTAAAGTGAATAAAATATGTAAATTAAATTAATAAATATAATAACCTTAAAAGAGTTATTTATTGTTGCTGTTCATTAGTTAATTGCTATTATATGAACAAGCTTCAAATATGTATATTTTATGTGAATACATAAAACCAAGCAGAAGTGTTTATAAAAAACTATCGATCCCGTAATAAGTAACACCAGTGATGGTGAAAACTTTGTAAAATGGTTTAAAAACCTTCTTGATAAAAACATTAATTTTATCGGCACAAACATTTAAAATAAAATATATTGAAAACATTACATATCTAAATGTTCTTTTTTTTATATCATATCACATTGTTTGTTTTTTCCTTATTCTAACTATTAGATTAACTTAAGTTTTACAGCAATTATAACTTTTAAGAATACATTGGTTATGCGATTATTATTCTAAAAGGACAGTTGAGGTGAAAATGATATTGGTAAAGCACCCTCTAAAAACAAGCAAGAAATTTAAATAAAACCCAATAAAATGTTTTCTTCCGAAGACATTCTTGAATTTAATTGCATAAATTCCCCATAGATCAAAGGGGGAAGATCTGCTTCTGGTGAGGTTTTCCTGTAGCTTGACTATGGTTTTATGAATCTCTTGTGTAGCGTAGAAGTTTCGAATCTCCACTATAAATTGTAAATTATTTTTAAATGTTTGTTTTTCACGATTTTAAGTTTTTTGTGGGTGGAGCGGCGCTTTTCCCTTACCATCCGTACGTCAAAACTGGCCTTATGCACCTAAATGAGCAACTTGTTTTTCATGTTCAGTTAGATCGTCTGTTTCAGTATAAAAGCGCATCGCATAGAGCAAACACGTCCGAGCAACACAAAAATTCAAATCAGAAATCAAAAAACAAATAACACACAGTACATTAATCCACACATATTTGATCCCCCAACAAATAAAAAAACAAAGCAACGATAGAAAACACAACAACATCAATATGAGCGGTCCAACAGGGCCCACTACATTACAGTGGGACCAAAAAAAAAATTATCATCTTTAATACACCAGGCCCTAAGCATCTCATAAAGACAAGAAAAAATAGTGATAAAGACAGTTTCGATGTTTCTTCAAAAAGAGCAATACAACTAACAGCGACATAGAAGAATGCAAAAAACTAAGAAATGGGGCCATCCTTATTAAGACAAAAAATGAAATCCAAGCATCCCAATTAACCACGCTGACACACATAGGTCATAACATAAATATCGACATTTCGCCGCACAATACAATAAACTCATCTAAAGGAGTCATAGCTGAAATAAAAAAAGGAACTTGCAGAACAAATTATTACAGAAGTCAAAAAAATCCTTAAAAAATAAAACATTATATTAAATAAAACAGGCCTCATAATAGTTAAATTCTATTCACCTACATTACCAACAAACATAAATGTTAGTTTTCAATGTTCGTCCATATATACCAGACCCTTTAAGATGCAGGAACTGCTTTAAATTCGGCCACACAACAAACATATGCAAACTTAATACTATTTGTTTAAACTGCGGACAAATAAAACACTTAAAAGAGGAGAATGAAAAATGCAACAACACGAAACAATGTAACGCTTGCGTTACAAACGGCTTCACACCGACTGACCACACCAACATCGACAGAAAATGCCCGATATTCAAAAAACAAAAAGAATTAACAGCAATTAAAATACTATAAAGAGTAGACCACAAAAGAGCCACAAAAATTTACGAACAATGAAACAACAAAACACAAACATATGCAGTTATAACAAAAACAACCAAGGAAACTCACACTACAAGCCCTTTAAACCACACAACAACAAACAAAAAAGAAATCCCGCAAACATCCAATACGATCACCAAAACAACAACAAACAACGAAAATAAAAACTANAGAAAAACTACAAAGAAATACGAAAAACGCAAATGAATCCAACAACAAGCAAGAGAACATTACAAAACTACATGACATTGCCATCTACGATTCTGACACCCCGATCGCTGAAATCCTCAACAACAGAAACAAACTGTTGACTAACAAGTTCAAAACAGTAACAAAAGACAAACTTAAAAAAATAAAACATATCATGAAGCAAACCCACAAAGCAAAAACGGAATAAGCCTCAACATGGACCTGGAATCCAACAAAATAGACAATAAAAAATTATAACTTAACACAACCTTACTTATCAAATACTTAATAACCTAGTTATACTTAATATCCACATGTAATGTAACAACTCAATCCTCACATAAATTACACAATAAAAATGACTCTAAAATGTCTGCAATGGAATATTAGAGGTTACATTAACAACTACCTAGAACTCAAAATTTTATTAAAAAAATTCCACCCGCAAATCATAGCACTACAAGAAACACACCAAAAATCTCTAAATAATATCCCAATACCGATAAATTAAAAATGCATCATACAAACTCAGCGACACGCTATGGAGGAGACGCATTATTAGTCCACACCTCACACCAATCAAAACCCATCCAATTAAACAACGACTTCGACGCAGTTGTAGTCGAATTATCAAACAAAAAACAATTCCCTATTATAACAGCATACATACATAGCTCCGAAACAGAAATTCAACACAAATAATCTAAACAATGTCCTAGCAACATCAAAACGGTCATGCTAGGCGACTTCAATTGCTGGCACTCACTATGGGGATCCCAAATAAACAACAAAATAAGGTAACAAAATGACAAAATTCCTCAAAAACTCCAATTAAATCCTGCTAAATGACAGGTCCCCCACACACTTCACAACCCACAAAACATTCACGAACATAGACTTATCCCTCTGTAGTCCAGAACTCATAACATATATTAACTGGTCAATACTGGACGACCTCCATGGCGGCGACCACTTCCCAATAATATTAAAAATTTTGAAACTCATGAAAGTACTAAAAACAAACCAAAGTTCTAAGTAGACAAAGACAATTGGACAAAATTCGAAAAACTCACCAACAACCTATCCAACAACAGACCCATCTCCGACAAAATCAACAAAGAAACAGCCAACATCAACAAAATAATTCTACAAGCAGTTCAATACTCCATACCCCAAACAGTACCAAAAAAATGTACAAACAACGTACCCTGGTGGAACAAAACCTTAGAATCATTAAAAACAAACAAACAAAAAGCCTGGAAAAATTTCGAACATAACCACGACAAACTTAATTGCCTTTAAAAAACGAATGCCAAATTCCGGCGTGAAATTAAATTAGCCAAAAACGCAACAATCACAACATTTACTTCAGAAATTAGCCCTCATTCTTCAATAACAAAAATTTGGTGTAACATTAGAACTTTTTGAGGCCTTAACACAGCAAACAACATTCAATGTATCCATGAACCCGAAAAAAATGCAAACCTAACAGACAAACTGGACATAGGAAACGCTTTCGCCAAGCATTGGCAAAATCAGTCCGATGACACAAATTTCTCACCACAATTTTTATCAAATAAGCAGCAAAACATACCTCCTCCAATACCAGATACCACATCACCTCAAGCTAAGCAATTAGAAACTAACATCAATACAACCGAACTCCTCTTAGCACTAAATAGACTCTCAGGAAAAACACCAGGCGAAGACAGAATATCATACCCCATGCTAAAGAATTCTTCAACTGCACTCATACATAGAATAATAAACCACTACAATAATATATTTAAATACTATATACCGCAAACCTTTAAAAACAGCCTAATAATCCCATTAAAAAAACCGAACAATAATCAAACTGAACTCGACAATTACAGACCTATATCCCTAAATCCCTGCATCGGGAAACTACTGGATAAAATAATAGCAAACAGATTATGGTGGTACATCAACAAAACTAACCTTATCCGCTCTAACCAACTAGGTTTCAAAAGAGGGAAATCAACCACCGATGCCCTATTATATTTCCACATTTCCTCATAGGCCAACAAACTATACTCAAACAAC
>JXPZ01007188.1:0-11763 GCA_001014575.1 Themira minor
TTTAGGGATTACGAAACAATTTTAAAAAGTTGATTACGTTTAAGATGATATCAATTTATATGATATATGTATGTGTGTTGCGATGCAAATACTTTGACAAGCCAAGTTACAGCAGCCTATTTTGTGGGCCTAATGGCATTGAAATCCCTTATTTAAGGTAATGAAAACATTTGCGGATTTGCGAAAATCCCTAAATTCCTTGTTTTTTTATTATATTACATTTAATGTCGACTCGCTTCGTCTAGTTTCACCGATAAATATGATGAAACTTTGGTACAGCTTACGGAGCTTAAGCGAAATTTGTTACCTTTGTGTATCTTGAGGGATTTTCAATACTACACAATTAGGTTTGGGCAGATGTTTAGGGTGCCGTTATGAAATTTACATGAAAAATAAGAATATTGTGATGTATGAGAAACTGCGAAGAAACCCGCTGTGGACAGTTATTAACCACTTCGACGGCAAGAGGAACGCTAAGTGCACCTAACAAAGCTTAATTAACGCTGACTTCTAGTGTTGTTCGTCCAGAAGCACACTACTGTGTGCTTTATTGTTTTTCGTTTTTTTTTTCACAAAATCAAAAAAATAAGGAAAAACATTGATACTTTTCTTTTATGGAGGAGAGCTTGTTCGTTTAATTTCGTGTTGTTGCTATTGTTTGCATTCTCTTTCACATCTCGTCGATAATTTCTATATTATCGTGCAGTTGTGTTTGTTGTGGGCAGCCAAGTGGCGAGAGGCGTTACAAATAAGGCACATCCTCGTTNGCCTCGTTGCTGCGTAGCGATTCAAATATTCCGACTAAAGTACTTATCAATTGCGCACTGCTTATCGCAAAGTTTAGCCCGACTCGGGAACATGTGGTGGTAAAACATTGAGGGCACTCGCCTTCTGATAAAAGAATTCGAACGGGAATACAAGCATTATGAAATACCTACTGCTCCAGAGTTTCTGAGTCGTGATTCTTAATTGATTTTTTCCTTCAGTAAACAAACTCACGTTTGCGTTTCCATTCCCTACTTTCGGCATTGTAAAAATGATAAGAATGAATTGAATGCACCCCTTGCGTGTGGGTACCGGTAATTAATGCAATAAAATGTGAAGAAGTACTATAAAAAATACACACATAGGTGGAAAACACAACTTCAATATGAATGGGTTTTCGTAGCAATTATTGATTTGACACACTTTCAATTGCACCCCCCACACTTACACGCTCACACGGCCGGCAGCGCATTTCGAATTGAGAGCAAGTCAATAATGCACCTACGACATATGCGTGCCACATAATTACACTGGCTTTGAAACGCCCGAACAGAATTGCCGTGAGACATTTCAGATACGGCACGGTATAAAGGAACTTTTTCTTTCATCGTATCATTGTCTTTCTCGAATTAGATGCATGGAGTCGGAACTTACCTGCAAGTAAACAAATGAAAAGGAAAATCAGTAAAATATTTCAATTAATTAGGGACTAAGAGAAAACGAAATGCTGATTGAATGCTCAGTCAATGGGAAAATGAAATCACTCAATTGTTAAGCGCCCGAAAACAAAGCGGATTTTGTGATTAATTACAATAACGCAAAATGAAAACTTTCCATTTACAGATTTGACGTTGCTCGTGCTCATGCTGTAACTTTGCAAATGAGCACGCACATTGCGAAGGAACTTGCCATTCATTAGTGGAAATACGTGAATTTCCACTTTGAAGAATGAAATTCGAAATCAAGTGCCAGAAAAGTCTCAGCTCTGCCAATTTGTTGGACATCCCGCTGTTGCGGGTGGGTGGCTGTTTAGTTTGTTGGCCGATCGGAGGAAAGAGCAAAATATGACAGCAAAACTATAAATGTTTATATAATAATAGAAAGAATAATGCAACGTCAGTACAAGAAATAGTTGTGAAATCGAATTGAACACGAGGCAAAACAGCGCTCGCCATCTCAAATTGACACCTAAAAGGCACCCTCCCTCTCTGTATTTACTCATTATCATCATCGTATATTTGCTATCTTCTCGTATAACGATCACTGTATGAGTTTCCGAATAAAAGTATGCCCTCGAAAAGCACAACATTCACAAGANTAACATTCGTCAAAAGCAATAAAAACATAGAAAAATGCATCAAATTTATTTAAATTTGTCCCGGTGCGATGTGGTGTGTCGTGGCGTCGTGTCGCCGTCNAACACAGAAAAATGCATCGAATTTATTTAAATTTGTCCCGGTGCGATGTGGTGTGTCGTGGCGTCGTGTCGCCGTCAGTAGGCGCTTAAGATTTATTTTCATGCTTAGTTAATGCGATTAAAATACTTTTTCATCATCGCCGAGGGCGCTTGTCTCGCTTGGGGGGCATTTTACTTCTTTCCGTTTAGTATGCAATTTGGCAACACACGTTGCAGCGCTCGAAGCGTGGGCGCTGCATTTGTGCTCCCCAACGATTTCCAAATCAATATTAAAGCCGGAAATTATGCAACCGAAACTCCAAGATGAATGGCGAATATTCGAACAATGGTGTAAACCTGTTCCATTAGCATAATTTCTTTTGTGTGACTCTCTAAGGCCCTATCAAAAGTTTCACAAACACAAAACATGCGCTTATCGAGTGAAATAGATGCATATTTTCATTTGAAGGATATTTCCACTTTACATTCAATGTGTTTCGATTAATCGCATTAATTTTTAATTTGATTAAAATGTAGCGTTTAAAGGACGCATGTGGGTGCCCGCGTGCGTGACTGTTTTGCATAATTCAATATTGGTAAACTTTTTCAATAACGACAAATTTTCACTGCTTGAAGTATGTGCGGAAAAATGAACGGCTGCAAAATAGAATGTGCGCTATTAATATTAAATTAAGTTGTCAACTCATTTGGAAAATTACATAAGCCCACATCTGTGTTTCAGTGGATTCCCGAATATGCGATTTGTCATCATTCAATGCTCTTTTGTATAAAATAGCTACATTGTGTTAATGAAATCATGCAATTTTAAAAGGAAAGACCATTGTGGTCGGCCTAGTCGATGCTTTGACATGTTCCATAAGGTAAGAGCAACGTAATGTAGAAATAAAATTTTTAAATTGTTTGTTCAATGGTGACAGTGTACTTGGCGCTGACCGTCTAATAAGCGACTGGCAAATGGTCATACATATGTAGATTCTAATGCCAGATGGTACGAACGTGGCGACATTACTCGTTCATCAGACATTGTAAAATATGTTATACGAATTATTCCAAGAAAATAAGCATAGAACAAAAGGCGCATTACCAATGAATGGCGCTTTATTATTCAATGATCATGCTGTTTCACCATTACGACGGTGCAAACGATTATCGTCGTTGTTATTAAATAAATTATCATCGATCATTTGAGCGAAATAAAAGCACCACTCATTCGCCGCTTTGAAGTCTTTTGTTTGTTCGAAGCGTTGAACCCCCGTTCATCTACTGTTCACGGCAAGGCATTGTGGTTCTCGATGAAGGCTCAATTTCAAAAGACACGTCACTCTATTTACGCATTTGACAATTTCAACAAACACAACATTCAATTCAAGAATTTCTAATTGGTTTATGGTGCCCAACTCAGCGTAACGTTTCTACACACACACATATGGAGAATGAACATTTTCTGCTGTGAAAACTTTTCTAAACACAACACGAATTCCAGGAATTTGCTTGCCTTTCGAATTGATTTTGCCGAGTTTCCGAGGTTTTTCTATTTACATTCGCCTACTCTTTGGGGAGGCCTCTGTTTGCCGTCACTTAATGACACGCGCTTTTAAGAGCCGCAATCAATGTGATTAAGTTTATTTACCCCGTCTTTCATCGAACAGATGGAGGTGCAAATAATGTGCGATTAATATCGCAGAATTTTCTTCTTAATAACATATTGACGAATGCCCCCACATGGCATTCGAAACGAAAAGCAAACATTCACATTGAGCCGTTATTAAAATGAAATTGCACATAAATTATATGTAATTACTATTGGAAATACATGCTTCAGATTCATCGAAACACAAATAATCACTGGTAATTTGTTGGATACCACAATTATGGCCATTCAATAGCATTGGAATCAGTTCACCAAGCGTCGCTCGTGAACTTGGTTTGATTTTATTAGATTTCGCTATGGTTTCGCCCCCNTATCAGTTCACCAACGGTCGCTCGTGAACTTGGTTTGATTTTATTTGAATTTTATTAGATTTCGCTATGGTTTCGCCCCCGAAACTTGAAGTAATGACTATTTTGATCACATTTCACTGGGCACTTATTACACTTTGTCTGTTGTTTACCTCAACTGTTCACACTTGAAAAGTTCAGTTCACTTTAATGACCGACGGCAAGTGTGACATAAATTTTAAAATGACTTGGCAAAAATTGGCGAACTACTCAGTCGAAGACAAAGGAATTTAGAGCACCTTGATGGGTATTATATTCGTGCGATGGAAAATTTGACAAAGTAGGTGATTGCAAATTGTACATTTCATGGGTTGTAGGGGTGTGAAAAGCAAAGGACTGCAGTGGCAATTTGAAACCTTGATTGGCGAGTGTTGGCATTACGACCTTGACTTGAATTCCATATCGGTCGTTGTGTACGTTAAATAGAAAATCCCGTTGTAAGATAAAATAGAGTTTTATATGGAAGCAGTTTTGAGATATTTTTCGTTGTTCTTTCAGTTGGAAGCATTTTCGCCTACAACATAAACATCTCGTCACTCTTCAATGCGTTGTGTCGATCAATGAAATTCTCAATTTCCCATTACCATTCACACATCGTTCAAGTTCAAGCGGGTTTTCACGAATTTTTATTATGTAAACATTTTATTATTTTGGCGTATTTTCTCGGTAGTGCTTTTCGCTTTGACGCAATAAACAGCAATTTCAGCAGAGATACGCTCGGAATTCTTATTATTATCTTACAGTCAGTATAATGTGCGAACAGTTTTATTGCTCTACGTCTTAATTGAAGGCAGCAAAGGCAACGACGAACGTGCGTGCAGTTTTCGTTTCGAGGCAAGTTTTGTGTCATCCGCTTTGAAATAATGCGATGAACGCGTTTGCTTCAAAAAACCAACAGGCACTCCCAACTTTATGATGCACACAGAGACCTGCATGTTGTGGGTTCTCGCCATCGGAGGCGACCCTTTGGCACTTTGTTGGCCGACATGAATTTATGTTGGTAGCCGGTTCGCTGGGTTGGTTGTATGTTATTGCTGTCCAAAAATAAGGCCACCACCAGCGGAGACAATGGCTGACTAATGGGCGTGCAGTGGAAGCGGCGATACAAAAATCGAATTCTGTTTCGCGGGTACTTTTGTAAAGAAAACAATGCGAAATGGAATTTAATTACTTTATTGGCCATGCAGAACAGCAACAACAACGGGACATGTAATGTGGGTGCAACAATGGAAAATCGGTAAACAGCTGCCGTTGATCCATGTCAAAGGAAATGCCCGACCAAATGTGGCATGAAACGGAAAGGGTATTCACGCTTAGGCGTGGGATGGGCAGTCAGAACGTTTTCATTTTTGACAATGAGAAAATTTAATGTCATTTAATGCTCCATTGCTTCGAGTGGACAGGTTTAACAGCCACTGAGAGCCCTTTTAGAAACTAGAAAGGTTTTTAAAAACGTTTTTTCAACGTTTCGTTGCGTTAATGGCAGATACTGGCGAATTATTGGTGGTTCTGAAGCATGATCCCCAATTACAGACACACGCCGTGGCGCTGATTAAGTTGAGTTCCCCACGGCCATTTATTATTTCAATACGCCACGGACGCTGTTCCTCAGAAGTCGAACAATAATAGATTGTTTAAATTTTATGACAGGGAATTTTCACAAATGACTCTTTAATTACAACGTGTCATACGGCAAAACACGGGGGTGAGAGAGAAGACGTTGCTAATAGCAACATTTACACAATAAACTTTGTATATAATTTACAATGCCCAATTAGGAGAGAAAATGTATTCTTTCTTCTTTGTAATTTTCGATAAGTTAATTAGTAGTAACAATCTCAACGTTACATAATCGAAATGCGCAACATTTCGGGTGTTTTCAAAATGTGCAAAACGAGAGGAAACCACAAGCCACGTCCTCTGAATTATGGGCACTCGCCCGTCTTCCCATTGACGTAGGCATCGGATCAGTCCACACAAGTCCTCTCCACGTCGCGCTCTGACAGTGCAACACAGCAACTTTGCCATAAACTCGGCAAATTATTTTTCTGTTATTAAAAGAACAGAATGCTTACACTGGCATGTGGGGATGGTGATGATGGCATCCTTGCATCTTTCACGGCCGACAGCAATTACAGCAAAGTTTCCGACAGAGTTCGGAATGCAAGTGCAGAATTTTAAAAATAAACGCATTTCAGTTTGTTTTCGTCTACGTAGGAGATGAGTGCATACTGTGAGAATGGAATTTTTGCATTTCTCAAGGCAACCAAACGATTCTTAGAAGAATACAAAGGTCACACTAACGGGGTTCAGATTTCATACCCCGCAACGCAAATTTTATGTCACCACTTCATCTCGAAACGACAAGACAATCACGCATATTGTATTGTACTTACATTTTTCGCTTAATGGTCGTATAAAATATGAAGAGCGAAGAGAAACGGGTTTATTTTCGATTCATCCTGATTGGATAACAAGTGCAATAAAACTGCCAGCACAATGCATTCACGCATACGCAAAATTTACTACGGAAAATTTTAAAAATTTTCCAATTATCAACACAAAGACAAGTGGGATCGAGGCTGTACTGCACAATTAAAATATATCGGATTTTCTCAACACAAGAAAATTTTAAACAAAAGGCGACTACAAAAACACAATAAATATTGCGTGTCATCTGAGATTGTACGTTGAAACTTTTACGCAAAGCAATTAAAAGTCGGGACGGCAATTCGAGCCGGGGAAAGGAATTTGTGAAATTAAATTTCGATTCCATCCATGGGGGTAAAGACGTAAATTTCATAAATGGGTATTAAATGTCAGAAGCAAGCACTTTCATTATGATTACACATTTGCAAGCAACAAGTCATTGAAATACATTTATTATTAAGTTTTGTTAAAAGCGACCTCCGCTGTGAATATGACAGAACACCTCAAAGGCACCGGGTGCTTTGAGTTCACGAATATGTTTAAATGAACTTTCAAGGTTTTCGGAGCATACACTAGACCGTTCTCGTTGCCACGAAATGTTCTAACCGAAAAGGAGGAACACACATGCCAAGACGATCGGGGACGCCGGGCAGAATGGCGCTTTTTGCTAGTTCACTTGTTTGAAAAAAATTCGCGAAATGTGTTTGTCATCACTCAGCTCATATAGTTCAGTGATTTAAAATGTGTTTTTCCCCCGCAGTCAGGTTGATTATTTAATTTGTCACTTTTGAGATGTCAATGTCAGCTTTTCAACGTTGACCGGACTTTAACGACTTTGTTATAAAATGTGCTCAGCAGATTAGTATAAAACCAAAAAATAAGTACACATTTAATTAATTAACTCATTTGCATAATGACGCAGCCGTAATGGCCTCCCCCTAAGGCAACACAACCGCTCCACACACACACGGCCAGCTCGTATCGTAAAGATNCCCCCTAAGGCAACACAACCGCTCAACACACACACGGCCAGCTCGTATCGTAAAGATCAATTAATTGATATGGCTTGATTTTGACACCGTTGACAAAGTTCGTTTGGTTGGCAAATTGCCCATGTATCACTGGAGTCAATGGCGATGATAACACAATCGTCAATAGAATTGAATGAACCCTCCCGACATGCACGTGCACTTGCGAAGAATTTCGAAATGCCACCAAGAACTGCGTATGCAGTTCCGGGTTGGATTCTATGAAATGACCTTTGTATTGGCGGCTCACGATGATCATTTGCAAACGGCAACAGTGCCCCCAACGGAACGAAATCGTTTAACGGGGGACTGCGTTGCTGTGGGCGATAAGTTCATGGGCGTCCATTGAGTCGAAATTGACTATTAACACCTGCTGGGTGCGTGTGGCAACGACAACTACGGACGAAACGAAAATTGATAAATGCCCACAGCGAGTCGGGCTCTCTGTCGGCGATACCCTTCAAGTATTTTGCAAACGGCACACCGCCACTTTCCCCAATGCTTATAAGTATATTAGTCGTGACTACACAAATGGCTAAGGGAAACACAGTCATAAATTGATTTCAGTTAGGCGGGGAGGTCCAATCCAATCCATTTTCAATGTTAAGCGCACTTGTTGCGGCGCCATTGGTGTCCAACCCAAACACAATTTCTACGTCTTTACGGTTTATATTAGAAACTTTACGCTCTAAGCGATCTGGCGATCTTCACTTTTATATCGCCGACACACAGATTCGATCTTGACGAACTGTGTGTGAGCGGAGGTGCACGAGGAAGGTGAAGTGAACGCAACGAGCCCGGACCAGCGAGCAATTTGGTTAAAGGTGCAACGACCTCACACAGCCCAAACACAACGCAAACTGACAATACTGAACTCATCTCTCGGCGCAGACAATCATGCGGTTGCGTCACTATCGAATCGGTATCGGAGTCGAATTGCCTATTGCGCCGCTACGATGTAGGGTTTCTATTTATTTATTACTGAATGGGGCAAAACAAACGAATCAGAGGAAAAGGAAAGCCAAAGCCAAAGCGACGCCTTCTTTCAGCTCAATCAATGAACCTTGTGGCTCTTTGGTAAAAGTTCAAGTGCGTTCCGCCTGTGAACCGCACCGCGAATGCAAATTCGAAATCGAATGGTTGTTACTGTTTTTCACAGATTGTTTTATTTGCTTACAAGTCGCCCATTGTTGTCGATTTATTTAGCAATACAATTAATTTATTGTAAATGCGCAATGTGCTTGTCTCTTAGCGTAATGTATTGAACATTACAAACAAGTTGATTGAACCTCTTTCACAATGAGCAAAATCGTGGCTGTTTTGAAAACGCCAAATGGGGATCTGCAATTAACGGCAACATGATAGCTCCATCATACATTTTTTAAGATATGATCTCTGCGATATACACGCACCTCAAATGCCACTGCTCTTTGCACACAAAAAGTCACACCAAAGTCCTATTCATGCGCTCATATGAAAAGTGAAAGGATCCCAGTGTCAATAGTCGAAGTGCCCGTTAATGATTCGTCGATTAGATGCCGCCGGCGCATGTGGATGTGAATTTCTTAGTGGGTCACAAGGTTAACATGCAGTTTTTGTGTGTACTATTCGCATTGTTATTGTTGTGGAAATACAAAATGATTTTTAATTAAAAAACAAAAATTACATTTATGAAAGGAGCGGTTGGAATCGTGTAGCGTAGTTATTTGTGGGATTGGTGAGTTAATTAAACGAAATGCGAAATGCAGTACAAAAACGAGAACGGCTTGAGATGAATTATGGATGTAATGGCGAAGGGCAATCGTCGCTTTGATTAACACAACAAAAATTCCACGATGACAAATTTCCCAGTGCTCGTCAATTAATTTTCGACTCTATCTCTCTCTGATTCTTTTTACCGTTGTCATTTATCTGACCGACCACCGGTAAAGGGTATCGAATGCAAAATAGATGACACGCGACGCAAAGTATTAAATTACAAAAACAATACTGCAGTGATAAATTATTGTACAAAAATGGGTCACCACTGGCTATGTGTAAATGTACGAAAACAAAGTTGAAGCCCAAAAATGTGACCGACTTGTGGGAGCTTCTTGGACGATGATTCATCCGGGCGAAACTGCAGCGCACTGGCAAGTGTGTAAGATCGAGTCGAGCTCAGCGTGCATTCCTCATCGCGGTGTTGCAACGATCATCGCGCACAGACAACACACCAACAACGATTGGCGGACAATGGAGCTGACTTCTACAGATGCCACCGCAATGCATGCAGTTGCCGAGATCGCTTAAGTCACTTCGGAGCCAACGCATTCATCATGTTTGCATGGGGCAACAACAGGCCAACAATGCGACGACGGTATGTGGCGGCACAGCACGTCATCGTGTAGCGAGGACTTGCAACATGCAAAATGCAAAAATACGAAAATTATTGTGGCAAAGTGAAAAATTCATTTGATAAAAGAAAAGCAGCCGAGGCAAAATCTCACATTTACTGCTGTCGTCGTTGTGGCAAAAGGAGAGAGAAAAATCACGATTCCCAGTGGAAAAAGCTGAGCCCCACTAATTGGTGGTATCATTACAACAGAAATCATCATTAGCCATTGTGGGTGTCGATGCAAAATCACAACAATATGGGAATTTTTTGGGAGCCTTTGCCGCCATCTTTCGGCAGGGATTTATTACATTGATTTGTCACTCTGTCACACGCGGGGTCGAGGTATGCGTAAGGACACTCCATTAATTGGTGGTTTCACGAACCGTTACGGTGTCTTTAGGTGGAAAGTAGGTTGGCTCAATCAACGTGTCTCTGCAGTAGGCACTTACCTGCAACGGCAAAGAAAGAAAGAAATGAGATAATGAATTGATTAATGACTGCTTTGAAACAGAAAGGAGGAAAAGGAACGCAGTGGATTACAAAAGTTGAATGTGGTGGACAAGAAATCTGAGTGTTTTGCATTGTTATTAATTTAAATATAGGGGGTACACTCTTTGGAATTAAGAGAAATGATGGAATGCAGCAGCAGCAGCAAATTCCGATTGCGAATTATAAATGTGAATTGAATTGCTTGCCATTCATTTCACTACGCATCATTTGAATTTCGTGTGGCATGTCCAAGCCCTCTCCGTAGATGCCAATTAGCCAAAACGTCTTGTCTACCCACAAAAGAGGCTAATTAAGTGGCCCGCCGCCTCCGGATAAGGTTCATTGTTACCGCCATCGACACACGCGTCGTTCAGACGTGTAAGCCACTAGAGGCGGAACCAGAACCGCAGCCATTTGAATACGTGTTTTCAAATTATAATTAGTAATTTAGGCACAACGAAAGCAACTGTCAAAAACTCGAAGCAACGAAGAATCGACGGCGCGCACAAACGATTGTTAAAATATAAACGGAGAACATTCCGAATCAATATTTTTAATACGTCTCAATAAGCACGTTAAATAACAAAAACATTGACCCGAATTATTTTCGTAAATAAAACACGATACATGCCTCGACGACCCCCTTTCGCTTCTTTGCCGAAACGCAACAATTTCAAGAAAATCGATTATCGAAATCGAACGAGAAAAACAATACCAACGACCTTTCGCGTTGTTGGGCAGAAACCGTACCCACTCGAAACCCAGTCAATTGTAACGCGAACCGGGGACAGTAGTTGCGCGTCTTCGTGCCTCGTCGCCAACATAATGACAAAAGTTCGATTGGCATACTCGAGAGAGGTCGCTTCACTTTTGTTTGTCAGTTTATAGGCTCAACTGGAAATCTGCAAAACATTGCAAGCCAATTCTCGAAGGTAGTGGAGGAACTAATAGAACCATAGGCATTCCAGTTTTTATGGGGTTTTATGCTTTTATCGTTTCCAGCCCATTCAAAGCACTTCTAGTTTTACTGCTGGCCAAAATTCATAAAACTTTGTGCGGCCTTGCCGNATTGTGCAGCCTTGCCGTGCACATTCCTTTGTGGTGAAATACGAAATTTCAGCGTATTCCTTGCAGATGAGATAGACCTTATATATGTATATATCATTTCCTTGATCATCCTTAATTGCGACCGGCAGTTGTAATTGCTTTTGCTCGCGAATACTGGCGATATTTGTTGTTGTTGTTTGTATTTTTGTGATTGC
>JXPZ01007229.1:0-10725 GCA_001014575.1 Themira minor
ACACACACACACACACACACAGGGCTACAACCATAAGGGGATCATTTGATGGCAATTTTACACCTGGCCGTGTCCTTAGCAGGTAGGTTTACACAGCAAATACCGAAAAGCGAAGGAGTGTGCTCGTGTGATAGGGGTGGCACACTCCACGGCACATGCACATGCACGTTGTTGCCTTTTTTGTTTTCGTTGTTTTGAGTTTTCCAAGGCTTTTTCCCGGCTGACGCTGTTTCAGCGAGGGATGGCTGGCCGTTGTTATTACCGTCATAATTGCCTCATCTCAACACGGTGGAAGGGCAGTGCGGTTCTATCTTGAGCGCCTTACGGGTAATTGCTTTGAATTGGCCCGTGTGATGGAAATTCGAACGAAAATTTTTCTCAAAGTGCGTTTTTGTCAAGTTTTCTGTGTGTGAGTGGGTATTTGCACTTATTCCCATGAAATCATTACGCCGCGTTAATGAGATATACATTTCATAAGGTGGCTTTGATGTTTTGCGCGAAGTTCAAGCGAATGAGTTCGTTAGCTGTCGTTTGGTGTTTTGTCAATTTTGTTGTTGTTGTTTTTTTTTCGCGGTTATTGTGAAAAACTTTTAATTGGTTGGCGATGGCAGAAATGACATTTGATGTCAAAACTTTTGTACTTTCATATTCGAAAAATGTTGTTAAGCTTTACTGATTCCGTTAAGAGGGCGGATGCGTGGGTGACACAGACACATCGAGATAAGGAAGTACCACTGATGGGAAACACAATTTTCCGCTTGAAACTTCGCAATTCCAATTGTCACTTTGGTCGCCTCTTCAGTCTTTTATGAATCGAATTTCATTACATTATTAGGTATAAATAGGTTTAAATATACATCAAATAGAACGGGCATTGGCATTGAGAAAATTTTGCCAACGAACCCTTGAGCTATGAACAATATTGTATGGAATTGNAGCATTGAGAAAATTTTCCCAACAAACCCTTGAACTATGAAAAATATTGTATGGAATTGAAAATGTTGGCTTAGTTGAATTTCTAGAACAGTCCACTTAAAACACCGACCTAAGTCCATTAATATATGTCATATGACGTTGGCAGCTTAAAGGAATATTTGTATGTTTTCGCACGTACGGAGACGATTTTAATGGCGACTTAACTGATAACTTTCGCCGGTCGAAGTGTATCTTACCAATTTCATTAATAATTGTTAATTGTATTCCACATCCCTATACCACACTGTTTTAACCATAAATCGTGTAACGCTGTAAATTATTTATTTGATACAACTAAGAACCGCTGGTAATGTTAAGTGATTTTTTCATTTGATTTATACTTTACTTGTGTAATGAATTTGTTGTTCCGTATGAAAATAGCCTGATGATGGTCAGAGGTCCCATTGACCGGAAAACCAGGTATTTGTTGTGTTTTGCGTTGCCGTGGCAACGAAAAATTCTCTTATTTATCTGCTTCACACAGCTAGGCTTTCAGCCGGTAAAGTCACCAGTTGAGAAACTATATTGTAATTTCGTTCTTTCACAACATAAAATAAGTAATTAATGCATTATTCTAAAGAAAATTGCTTAAAACTTATAAAATAGCTACTAAATACTAAATTTCGGTTTATGTTTATGGCTCTGTTTTTATGCGAACAGCTGTTTAGAAGCAATGGTGTTGCCAGACTGTTCAACAAATGGGCTTAGACAATATTTTTTAAGTATGGCNGAAGCAATGGTGCTGCCAGACTGTTCAACAAATGGGCTTAGACAATATTTTTTAAGTATGGCAGCACCGTTTTGTTACTAAATTTTTAATTAATATTAATCGGTTAAATTGAGTGTTCCTCGATTAAATCCTGTTCTTCTTTGCAAGATGTAGATTTTATTATATTATCAATAAATATAATTATATGTTGTTATTTGTGTATGTGGTATATGGGAAATCTGTGACTTTTTAACATAAGTTTTGTCCGAAAGATGGCGCTCGTTGTTTTGTGGTGAACGGTTCGGATCCTCGCTTATCAGGCGAATCCCCTGTAAATTTAAAAAAGTTACATATTTTAATACAATTTATAAATTTTTTTTTTACTAATAGTAACATAAGTAGATTCTGATGGCACTTTGAGACAAATTTTTCAAAATATTTTCAGAAAAAAATTAAGTATATGTATATATTTAAAAATTTATAAAATACACATTTTTGTAGTTTTATGATAATTACTTAGAAAAAAAAACCCAAAATCATTTAAAGAATTACTTNTAGAAAAAAAAACCCAAAATCATTTAAAGAATTACTTAAAACCCTTTTGAAGCGCATAAGTGTACGCGTGTGAGTCCTTATGTATTTGTGCTCTACATATTTTAGTTGCACTTGGAAAGCAGGACTTTTTTTAACCTCCTCATGTGTGCGTAGTATAGTTGTCTCTCTTTGTCTTATTCTCCGTAGTGGTTTGTGGACAAGATTCCAGTGCACAACATTTTCAAATGGAAATAAACATTCGTGTAAAACTGTGTTTTGTTTACAAAAAAAAATAAAAATTGGAACTCTAAAACGTCCTTATATGCAAAAGCCCAACCACCAATGGTCCTGTGGAACGTGCTCTCTTGCGTGAATTTGAGTTGCACTTTCGCTCTCTCGCTCTCGTTATCGGCTTCACTCGGCGGTGGTGGCTTCTGCTCGGGTTTTCTTCATATCAACATTGGGCTTTGTCACAATTTGTCGACGTTCCATCATAAGAGAAAGCTTTGCACTGCCATTCAGACGCATCCATACACAATTACTCCGCCTCAGTAGCTGCCATAAAATTTCATTTTATTTTGTTAATTTATTTTGATTGAAAATATTGCAATCAAAACATAATACAGTGCTCATTCTTGTAAGTGCAAAAATTTTGGTATATTCCTCTGGCCAAACGAAAACATACAAATAAAAGTGGAAGAGCGTTGAAATTTTTCCTCGGTGAACAGGGGCATTTTTTCAAATTCCTTAAAAAATCAATTTGTGTGTGTGTGTGTGTGTTCCGTGAAGTGCGGGTGCAGTTAGCCGTGTTTATAAGTGCTTCGTTACAGAAGGGTAGGCATCAAATTGAATGAAATCAATACGAGATTGTGAAAAAGTTATAATATAATAAAATAAAATTAAATCAAGAGAAACCTTTTATTTTCCAGTTAATTCGCTTGTGATTGTGTTTGTTCGTTTTTTCCCCCGATTGCAATGCGAAAAATGTGTATTACGAGTGTAAACGAATAGTAGAGCAAACGCGTACGAGAGCATTGTGGTGGTGAGCGTGAGTGAGTGATTGCACGACTTCGTGAATGAGCGAATTGAGTGAACTTTGTAGTTGTAGTTATCGCAACGGTATTTGCGAAAAGTTTGCAAAATGAGCAAATCCTTTGCAATGATAAAAATAACAACTTAAAAAAAAATAGTCGAATAAATGTTTTTTTTTACAGAAAATGTTAAACACACTAAACATTTTACGAGTGTCGAAAAATAAAAATTTTGAAACATTTTATAAAACCTAAAACCAAATGCCCTAAAAGCCATTACGGACCACCGATTAAGAGGATTCAGCAACAACGATAACTTTTGTATTTTATAAATTTACTTAAAAATATGTAATATCATTNCAACTTTTGTATTCTATAAATTTACTTAAAAATATGTAATATCATTGAAATCATTCAAACGAAATAGCCTGCTTATCCACCAGACGCATTGTGTTCACACGCGCTCTCGAAAATGTTTTTGGGGACACCTACAAACATAACGGTACAACGAATTTCATGAAAAAAAATCACACACTACAAATCACACCTACATATTTATGTAGCCCGATGTAAATTCTCTTCATCTTGAGCAACATTTTTGACAGCGAAGCGCCAGCAGCCATCAGTCATCGGGCGGCCATCGCGGTAACACAAAGTCATCAATCAATGTGATTGCCACACATTGCGCTGGCGGTATTGCACGGCGTAGCGAATGCATAATTCAAGTGGCATTCCATTGTGCTCGACAGTGGTGCGCAACTGACTCTACTCGTCCTCGGCCCGGGGCACTTTATCATTCGCCATCCATTCCAAGAGGCGCCCGCCATCCACGTACGTCACAATTCCCATCCACTTTATGCAGCGTGACCGCATCTGCCTTGCACCTGATGCTGGAGCTCGCTGAATTCATCGACTTTATATGACAACGGAAGTACGCGACGCCTACCTTCGTGTTGCCTCAGCGGAAATTAAAGCAAAAGTAAAACACAAAACCTATCAGATATAAAACCCTACGGCAATAATTTGTCCGGAGGAATGTGCTGGGAATTCGTCGTCGCCATGGAAGCAGCAAGAACATCGACAATATGCAAACGAACGGATTGAGGTGAGAGGGTGCTCCAAAAAAGTCAATTATAAAGTATTTAGTAATTTGTACATTGTAAGCCCTTATTATGAGGGATTTTAAATTGTAATTTCCATTTATGTTTGAGGGGAATTATTTTTTTTAGGTATTAATAGAATATTGATGGCCATTTTGGCACTTGACGGAATTTCGGCTTGAGATTAGGAAACTCCTATACTTACATGTGCCTTAACCTCTCAAAAAATTGATCCTAAGAATATTGTTTCTCACAGTTTTCTTCTTGTAAAGCCTGTAAAGCCGCATCTTCAAAATGTAAGGTCCTTCCAAGGATTTTCTCTTCAGAGACGTCATTCAGACATTCATATTCCATAGCTTGTGTCACAAAAATTGAAAAAATACCCAATAATATTGCCGTATAGCATCCTTAACGGAAGCAATAGCGGTTCCATTTTTCACTTCATTTCATTTGCTCAAGTGTATAGAAATTATCCCAATGGCTCATATGAGTTCTTGCCATACATAGCGATACGTTCATACGTATAAAAAGTTCACACTTTGTATGTGGTGCTCTATCCAAGTGACTATCCTTCTTTTCTTTGTCAGTTACATATGACATAGGTTAGGAATTCGTATGGTGGCGTGGTGTGGTGAGGTGGGTGATGTGATGATGTGACAGCGAGCGGCCTGTAATGAAGTGTGTGTCAGTGTGCAAAGTTTGTGGGGGCAGCAACAACAATGGGAAGGGCAGCTGGTGGTTGTCACCAGCGGGAGGTCCCAAACGTAGACGGCGACAAATAAAAAGCACACACTCTTGTCCACAGTGAATCGTAAGCAAGCTGAGTTGTACAAATATATGTGTGAATATGTCTGCGTATATATACTGTACGCTATCGGTTGGTTTTGTTGATGGGTGAGCAGCAACAGAATTGGGGGTGAATGTTGTTCGGCAAGGGTGAAATTATATACGGACCCATTCATTCGGCGGGGCACACACGTACGCACGCACGCATTGTGCACGCATAACGGTACATTGGACTAGACCTAAACTGAACTGAGCTGAACTGTATGCTTGCTGCTGGTAGTCATGAAAATCCCCCAGATAGACAGCGAGTGTGTGGGCTGGGGGGTGGTGATAAGTGGAGGACCCCAGCGATTGCCGAGTTTTCGTCACAAATCGATCGATTAATGTGTACCAACCGACGACGACCGACCCGACCGTCCTCGATGCGAACAACATTTACTGCCATGGATTTCTTACCGTCCCTCCCCATCACCAGCGTCAACAATCGCTCTATTTCGCTCGTNGCCGCCCCTCCTCCATACCAGCGTCAACAATCGCTCTATTTCGCTCGTTTCATTCATACGCTCGCCGGTTGCACTCATCGTTTTGGCTTTGAGTGGTTTGCCGTTTGAGTTTTCGGAATTTTGCGAACTTGAGCGAATTTCGCTCGCCCAAAAGCACCGTTATAAAGCATGAGAATATATGTAATTTTCTCTTGCTTTGTTATTTTACTTCAACTCTCATGTGTGCGGTCGNGTATATAATTTTCTCTTGCTTTATTATTTTACTTCAACTCTCATGTGTGCGGTCGATTCAGTTTGAGGCAGTTTGGAGTTTTTTTGTGTTTACTTTGTGGGTTTTTTTTGGCAATTCTCTTTTGGCTCCTTTGTCGTTGATTCATTTGGGGTTTTAGGTGGTCGTAGTAAAAATTATGAGGGACGCCAAAGTAAGGCTTGTAAGAGGATGCACTTGTATTTTGTTGTTGTTCGCCCGGCT
This sequence comes from Themira minor, assembly GCA_001014575.1. Taxonomy (NCBI): domain Eukaryota; kingdom Metazoa; phylum Arthropoda; class Insecta; order Diptera; family Sepsidae; genus Themira; species Themira minor. Next base: position 6,111 of record JXPZ01007229.1, read on the forward strand.
TTCGTTCGCAGTGCAATAGCGTTTGAATTTTCTCTACACTTTGTACTAGGTGGCATTTAGGGAGGGTACGTTTGTACGGGTAGCACATAAAGGGCATCTATTCTAAGGATTCCTTAAGGGGAAATTCAAATTGATATTTTCAAATTATTTTTTTCCTTGACTACAATGATCGTTACAAGGCTTTTAGTGTAAGTGCAATTGAAAAATCAATATTTAAACAACAGTTTACAAATCCCACAGAAAGTATTATGCATTAACGCCACTCGGGGATTTTTATGTCTCTAATACATCATAAGCCATCTCCTCCTGAATCCGTTTTCATTTGGACAATAATTCTTCGTTATTTCTATTAAATCATTCATTTTCATGGGAGTCCCTCAGTTGCTGCCCAGCATTGCCCACTCTACTGCAAGTAATGTCTCTAACCTCTAATCTGCATATATACCCGTCTACCCGTCTGCAAACTATTTCGAACAATTCGTGTAGTACCTACCAATGCCGCCCCCTTGCCCTGTGATATTGTGTCACAAGTTCATTGGAATACATTATCATCAGCAGTGGCATCAGCATTGCTTTGCATTCTGCTCCTTGGCCATAACAATTGTGTCTAAACCTCCATGTTCCATGCGAACTGTAGCATAGCATTCGTTTCACTTGTTTAGTGCGACGGACTCATCAGTTGTCATGAAATATGTGCCATTACAGTGCACTCCTCCACATGCACAATCATTCAGACATTCATATGGCATTTCGTTTGCAACAAATCACAGCAGCGCATTGCTGATGCCAAGCCAGCAGTGGCAGGAACTCCACGGATTGCGAGTCCCTCTCGACGCCGCGTCCCTATTTCCACAGCCGTTTAGACACAGCCATTGGGATTGAAACCCAAAACAAGGAAAACACAGAAAAATAAAAAATGTTTATAGAAAAGGCGGAATGGTCTGGGAGTTTCATGGAATTGTGGCAAACTGCCAGCACGAAGAGTGCATCCACTTCACTTGAAACAACATTGGGCGGCCAGCGGAGTTGAAAGTCAGAGCCGCTTAAATTTCGTTATCCTAGTCGTCTCGTTAGTAGGACTTAATTAAAAATCCCTCCCATCCACACCCCGCCCCAAGGTACTTGAACCCATTGTTGAAAGTTTTTTCCCCCGTAGAATGGCCAAACAAAGGGTGTCCAGCTTTAATGAGAAGGAAATTGAAATTGTCTCACGGGAACTTATACAAAAAGCTCCAACTTGTATGCTGTTCGGTTTTGGCTCGCAACTTTCTTGGAAACCCTCAAAAACTCTTCCGCTCCACTTCATTTAGATAAGGAGGGCTAGCGAAAATGTTTAATATATAATATGAGAATTTTGCAAAAATAAAACGTGAATCGTATTGCAGTGCTTATCGCATGGTCAGCGAGTTTCGGTTGGTTCGTGCTACTCCCATTTTATGATATGGCATGCTTTAAGGCTTTTGCAATTAAATTTATGTTGCATGCTCGACATTTATGGGTGTCCTGTCGCTCGGGCTCCATAATAACCCCGTTGGCGTTGACACCATGCCTCCACACATTTACAAGATGCACGCATGGCATTGAGCCATTGCCGCTCGCTGGTCCCAGTCCGCCCTGGTCCGTATGTCAGGCGGCATGGCCGTCTCATGTCGGACAGCACTTTGGCCCCGGGCTGGCGTTCTTCATCTGGTTGGCGATTTTTTATGCTCTCGCTGGTACGGGAACGAGCAACTGCACATGCATGCCAAACGAATTATTCGTGCGGTGTCTGTGGGTGTGTGTGTGTGCGAGTGAGTGAGATCCGGTCCTTTTATTGACCCATTAATACTGTATTACTTTCTTGGGCCGTCCGCTTTTAATGGCGGTGGGTCTTAATTATTGGGCATTACACATTATCATCATTAGCATCTTTGGAAATGCTCATTTTAAAATGAGAAAAGAAAAGTCTGGAGACACATGTCACATTTCAGCGCTTGAGAGCGTACACGGCAAAGCTTAAAAGCTTCCATCATCATTGTGTCATTTCCAATATTTCCGCCTTGATGGCGATGGCTCACGAGCACGCCTACTACAATGGCGGTGCCTAAATAGAAAGAAAGCTAATTAATATAGAAGGACCCATCGAACAAGAAAACTGTGAAGACTTTTTACTTTGCAATGAAAAGTACCGAGACGGCAAAGCAATATCCATTAAGAAGTTGCAGTCTGGTAAAAAAAATGAGCAGTCGTGGTTGCTTTATGGGCAGTCATTAAACTAACCTGTTCGTTGTGTCTCCTTTGAAGCTTTGCAATTTTGGTTTAACATTTTGAAAAATAAAAAAAGTTTATCTATAAAAATTCAAATTTGCATTTTCTTCTCTCTTTTACAGTTACGCACCACAAGCAAATCATCATAAGAAAGTTTCTCACACGCAATGTTGTCTCGTGAACAGCTCCGTTAAGCCCTCAACGAAATGTGGCTCTACATGTGAACAGTTGCCTTGCACTACTTAGACCCCATTGCGGTTGTATGGAGTATGATGGCACGGCAACTGCCGGAGTTTCGGCAACTTGTAAAAAAGTTTGAAGTGACATCGTTAGGATTTTAGGAAGGTTAAGTGCATACATTTTGAAAATAATTTTTGACGAGGCATAAAGTATAACGCATGAGGAGTAACAAACGCCACGATAACAACAGGCCACGATCAGTGGGGGGGAGTAAATAAGTTTTCGAAACGAACAACAAATCATACAGCCACATCTTTACGTCGACGGTAGCGAAACGGAACGGTCACAAAGGAACGTTACGAACTCGTCCACGCCCACTAAATGCAGTGGAAGAAGAAGTTAACTCGATTGAAAGCAGCTACAGGACATTCGCGTGCGCGAAGAATGCTTTGTTGTGGACGTAGAAAGGTAAGTGATCGATTGCAATTCTCAAATATTGTTTGGAAAGAAAACACCACTATCAAAAGATCGAACGTTCTTTCTTAAAGTATTAAATTCAATCCCATAGAAATGTGCAATACGCCGTTTCCTCAATGACCTCGATTTACATATTTCCACTGTGCATAGTTGGCATTGTTGTCGCCATTGTGTGTGTCCTCATTTTGGTGTGGAATTCGATGACACAACCGTTAATATTGAATTTCATCAAGAAATTTCCAAGAATGCGTTACTACCCATTCAAGGCGCATAATAATTGAAATCGAAAGGATGAGTACAAGTTTGAAATGACTTTGTTGCTAGTGCAAGGCGACAAGTATTGTATGCGATACGTTGTGGTGTAATCTTAAGGCGGTCGGGTAATATGAGCAGCGAAAGCAATAAAATGTTATAACTCAGCTGAAAGCCATCACTTTGGCTCGGTGGCACCGCAACGGCGGCCACATGTCATGGTTTGGTCCTTGTGTATGCAAATGTGTGTGTATACACATCTCAGAGTAAGACCTCGATTTCATCTATCTAATTCGGAATTTTCGCTTCTCTATGTGTTGCGGTTGCTTTTCTAGTTGCTGCTTTTACCATTCCAGTTGGTGTTTGCCGAATTGCAGAAAATTCTTTTGTGAATGAATATGCATATGCGTTTGTAGTGGGGAAAATGATTTAACTGTACATACGGCTGGCTACATAACATAAAAACGACCGGCCGTACAAGAACATTCTCAATTCACACAAAATAATGTAAAATTGGTGTGGCACACAACGCTGGAATGCGGAATACAACGCTGTGCGGGAAGAACGCAAACCGTACATTGCAACGCGTTGGCTAAAAGCAATAATTCATGTAATTGTGTGAATGTGAAGGGGCGTGGCAGACACCAGACCAAACAGAAGGCTTGAGACAGTGCCCACACACACACATATGCACACTAAGCCAGCAAAATAGAAAAAACATGCAAAATATGTGAAAAGCGTTTCGAAAGAGGGTGTGCGTGCCAAATGTAAATTGTGCACCATGGCTTTATTCATTAGGAGGAGTAATAATTTCGTTTTAAATCTTTTGGGCTTACACACTCGCTTGTTGTGGATTTGTTGTTTTCCTTTGTTTTGCTGTCGGTCGTGTGGCTCTGCCCGGTGATGGCAATAAACGGAAGTGCGTCGTTAAATAAGCAAACACATAGGCATTCGTAGCATGTGCACGACCGCCACGGTGCATCATAATACAAGTGGCTTTCACAAATTCACAAAAGCCATATGCATGCACTTGCCCTTATTGTGTGCGAGCCCACACACATAGACAGCCCGGCAGCCAGACAGTGCCAGAGACACGATGATCCTGGGCGTGCAGTCCGACCAGTCAGCCAGCCAGTAAGACAGATCGTTTTTCCACTGACTTTGACTGTGGGGACGGTACATGTGTACAACGCTCGCTTGGGCGGTAATAAATTTAAAATTTCACTTGAATTTTAAATGAGGCATAATTGCAAAATTTGATTTATGCACAAAGCATGTGCCCGCTCAGGGCAGCTCGCTGAATTTCAGCCACATAACCACACATAATGCCACCACAGACATGAATCTGTATTTTTGTCGTCCTCAGCGAGAATCCGTGATGCGAATTTGAAATATTGGACATGGGAGTCCATAGATGATGACGGGTGGTTTAATATTGTATAGAAATGAGAATAGTATA
>JXPZ01007304.1:0-15707 GCA_001014575.1 Themira minor
ATACATACATATATATTTGCAAGTATGTTTATGCAAATATTAAGTGGATGGCGTAGAATAACTGCTCAACAGACGGATTAATCATTTGTTTACGCTATATCAGGGCATTCTTCCGTTTTCTAGTTTGCCGAAGCACTCCAACATTCCACAACCTCTTTCCATATCATTCTTAATTTTGTAGTACAAAGTGCGAGTGGGGATCAAATTTTAGGAGCGAAATTAAAAAAAAATTTCGACTATACATATCAGCAAAATACAAATTTTTTAAGGAAAATTACGATCCGATGTCAACAATAACAATAACAACACAATCGAATATTTCACACTCATCGCCTACCCACTACCCTCTCTTAGTAGACTCAATACTTCGTGACAACAACATTGAGGCGGCTATCGTTAAGAAAACACACTCGACTTATCAGGTCCAGAGAGAAGCTTGCACAGAACTCTTGTTATCCACCCAAAGAGTTAATGTCGTTGTTCGGTTCTCAGCTACTTGAAACGGGGGAAATTTCTGGCATTCATTCATAAAATTATATGTACATATTCAGTTCAATACCGCCCGCCAACTCATATGTATTCACTTCTCATTAATTCATATCGTTCGCGCAGTTCACAACTACAGAAAAATAAAAAATTTCAAAGAATACGTTTGTTATATCGGGATCCTAATGGCTCTGAATCGTTTCACTTTATGGATTACTATTGTGTTTTGGACGGTTTTGTGTGCAGACTTCGTTGCGCCATGGATGAAATACAACAGCTACACAGCGAAACGTCGCACCGATCTGCGACGTCGTTGCCCCAATGTAAGTAATAAGTGAGAATGGAAGAAAAGAACATAGTGTGGAGTCGGGCAAAATTAAAATGAATTGAAATGCTTATCGGATTTGAAACACAGCCAAATATAANAGAAGAAAAGAACATAGTGTGGAGTCAATTAAAATGAATTGAAATGCTTATCGGATTTGAAACACAGCCAAATATAAAACTAAAATAAGTAAAAGTATAGCCATTAGCCTGGCCGAAGCTTGCGTACCCTCCCATATAGATTCAAATGTAATGGCTACCTCTCCTATGGAGGGTATAAAAATGCAAGGTATGAATTTAAAAAAACTGCAGAATTTAATTAAGAATTATTTCGTACAAACTAGATCAGACTGTCGCCATACTCCACTTGTCCATCGCTCAAACGTCCATCAAAAAGTACCCAGTGGAAACCAAACACAGTCCACTTTCTTTTCTTGACGTTTGCCCACATGATCATTCGCACAACCGAACACCAAAACACACCTTCTTGGACGCAGCTTGCGCTCAATCAGATCAGTGTGTACATAAACAGACATATACACATAGCCGCTGTAATGAATCTCACCGATACTTGCTAGCATTCTAAACACATTGTCTGCGCTACACCGTAGCGTTTGAGATTGACTTGGCCATGGCGTTCGAGATCGAGATCTCCTCATCAATATGCGACACATGTGACATTTTGCATTTATCAAAAATGACGGAAAAGAAATGGGTGCACGTTCACTTTGCTGCTGCTACCGAAATCAATCACACTTTCTACATAATCATTTTCGTATCCAAACACTAAGCACTAGAAGATTTGCCAAACACTCCCAGCTCTCCCTCGTCTGACGCATTGTTCTTTTTTAAGTGCTTCTCACTTTCAGCATTTTTCTTGGACGCTTTCTTGAACTTGCACATGTCTTTATAGGTGAAGGCCATACGAAATTTCGATTTACAGTCAATGATGGGATTCTGGTATGTGGTCCAATACTACGCCTCCACGGAAGAGTATCAAGAGTACTCATGCATGCGCAGTGATTTTACATTTTCGCATGAGGATCAGCACGTACGTACAACACTTATTTACATACATATACCCATGAGAAAAAACAATCACCGCAACCTCCGCAAGTGCAGTGCGGCTGAATACCAATAAGCATTCCAAACTTTCACTCATCTGAGATGCCGATGCTGCCTGCATAAAAGGGTTTGGCCAGTCTTTGTCGGGTTACAAAGTTGATTTTGCAATTTCCATCATAATAAGCAGTTGAGGGCTGGAATGCGCTTTGCCCGCGGATTCTTCAACCGATTGTCAAAATTGATTTGTTGAGTGGAGAACATATGAATGCGTTCCAATGAATATATTATATTTTTTAGGTAACAATGAACTTCTCATACGTTTACACAGAGGACCCTATGAGGGAGAAGTTGCAAGGGAACATAACCTGGATGATACCAGACTTTGATGCCCCAGCACATTGGATGCATATTGAAGATATATGTATGAATCACTACATAGCAGATGCCATTAGCAATGAGGACATTTCCTATTAGGTACCTGTGCTTTTCTCTTTCACAGATGAAGGAGTTTATAATACCTATGTTCTGGACACCGATTACACCACGTGGGGCCTTGTGATGCATTGTGCTGAGAAAAAGAAACACCCACGATATTTGTCCGCTTTGCTGTTATCCCGCGAACCACAACTTGGGGAAAATGTCATTAACTTCCTAAGGTTAGTTAAGAAAGAACTAATTCAACCGATTTCCCCTCTATATGTTCCGATATTTCGTTGGCAGAGAAAAGCTCCCGCGGTACGATATTGACCTATCGTTTATGTTTGCCATTAATCAGAACACCTGTGACAATTTGGTTGAGTCCCCACAGGAGAATCCTTTGGCATACATAGTTAATGGTCGTAAAAATGCGAAAGAAATGTTAAAAGTTATGCTAACATGAAATGTCTAAATATAAAAATAATTTTAAATTTTGGTTGAAAAGCTGACATACAATGAGCGTAAGAAATCTCCTTAACTTTATGTGTCTTATCTCCTATACAATTTGATCAATATACATTGAACAATAATATTGAAGCCTATATATGTATATATATATAAAAGTATATAATAAAAAATANCGATCAATATACATTGAACAATAATATTGAAGTCTATATATGTATATATATATATAAAAGTATATAATAAAAAATGGAACCACGCTTTCTTTAAGGCAAAGTTCATCTAATTACTTTTCCTAATTATTTAATTAACTGAATAATGAAATATATTTAGATAGTTAATAAATTGCATCTTTACAGAATGCAACTCTGCTAATCCCTCAATTTAATTTCATATTCCAGAGCGTTCCGCGAGAAATGCAACGTTGCGGCTCAAAAGGTACAATAAACTTGTAAATTTTAATAAAACAAAAAACTTTGTTAAAAATCGGGATATTTAATGAACTGTAATTGTGAATAATTCTTTAATCGCAAATAACTTTAAACGCACACCGCTCTTTTGAAAAATATAATGTGCAGCCTAATTGGCGACTTGTGAAAATTGAATTTTGTTAGTATTGTTGCTGCGAAAGACAAGTGAAAAAGAAAATTGACCTGAGTGTGATTGAAATGGAACGAATAGAAAATTGCACAAATAAATATGCACAGTTTATGCTATGATGGTTCTGCTTTGGTGGGTTATTTTCGGCAATTTGTAAACGAATAAATATCAAAAATTGCAAATTTTTATCGGAGTACAGTAACTCAATTACGCGTACTGAGACGGGAACCGTCTGTCCGTCGGTTGTACGTGTAGTGGGTGCATCCATACTAGTTCCAATTCGATAAAATCGTAGATTTAATGAACATTGTTGGTCATTGCAACAATAATTGAACTACTGAATGAAAATGAAATAAAAGCTCATCAGAAGTGAATAAGTGATGTCAAAATTGCGCCAATGCTGTGCTACCACAAAATATATACAATTTTTGTTTTTGCAATGTCGTTTATAGAAGGGTGAAAACATACACAATCGCGGTGAAAAAATTCTCAAAGAATCAAAACAAACAACGGAAGGGAAATGAAAAGAGCATTTTGTGAAATAAATACAATTACAAATGAGAACGGAATTATTTCAAAAAGGAATGAATGCGCGGTACAAATAATATTTTGTGAAATGATGTGAAATGAATTATTTTAATCGTTAAAGAATAAAATTTCATTGCGAAGTGGTTGAATAAATGTTGGTAACATTGGTTGTACGCGTTTATTCACCATACCTGTGAGTTTGACATTTCCATATTCGTGATGTTTTTGTTGTAGTTTTTTTGCAATGTTTTGATATCGCTTGTAGTTTTGGAAAATCTAGTTTTGGAAAATCGAACAAAATCTAATTTAGTGGAATCCATGTTGAGTCAATTTTTCCCTCTATTGTGTATCAATGGTATTAATCAATTTGTTATTGCAGCTTATTGATTCGTTCTAAAACATATAACAATAACACTGAAGGGATTTACATAAAAAACAGAATCTGACAATTTCCTTTTGTGGGCCAATCTCAAAATGTCCCGATGGGGCAAGAACATTGTTGTCCCGTTGGACTCGCTATGCAAAGAAAAGGAGAACACAAATCGGCCGACCGTAGCTCGTTCAGTCGGCACCGTTGGAAAATGGGGCAAAATGGGTTTTACTTCGACTCGCACATACTCCCTAACCGCCCTACCAGCCTCTGTGGCTGCTGCTGCAGCAGCGGCCGCCGCAGCATCAAGCCCAGGCGAAAGTCCGGCTTCAATCCTCGACGACGATATGTCACCTTCTGTGCCTGAACCGCCGAAACCGAAGAAATTCTTCAAATCTCGCAACACTGCACCTCCTGAAGTGATCGCACAAATGATACAACAGCTACCGCGTCTATCAACCTCGCCCATACGTGATTGCAGTTCTTCAACGGCAATGGCTGCACCGACCTTGCTAAGCACACCCGTGCATGGGCGGGAATCCATAAAATTGAAAATTCCAAAAAGCAATTCTGCAGAGCGGAAAAAGAAATCTCCCAAAAAATCGTCCACGGTGAAACCCGTCAATCCAGCATCGAGTCCCGCCGCCGACATGTGTGTCGATGAAGGAGCCGCGACGGCATCGCCGGCAAAGCCCGTTTCTGATGCGAAATCGAAAAAGAAGAAAGATGAGAAGAAACTAAAACCAGAGGCACCACCCTCCCGTATTATACCGCGAGCACGGAAGGCAGTAAACTATTGCGAGGACGACGAAGATGACCGTATGCCAACACCCGTTAAGGATTTGTTGATTCCAAAACACAAAACGGAACGGCAAGATGAACTTGGCACGAAGAGCTTATCATCGCCGTCCCTACCTCCGCCATTACCAGCAACTGCAGACCACAACAGTGCATGCAAAACTCCCGAGCATCCACCAATAGTTTTACGGATTTCCAAAGTAAGTTCGCAAAGCAATGCACATGTCTATAATTCATTTGCGGTTATATTTTTTAAATTAAGGTAACTTTTCAATTCAGCAATTATTCTCTCTTGATTGAATCATATTACGTTAGGTGTCAATTACTTTTATTAAAAACAAACTGCTGTGAATTTTATATTGAGCGTCTATAGGTAACACGATTATACCATCAATTTGTATTATGAGTCGCCCTGTTAAGCAGTCTCGTGTGTGNTAAAAACAAACTGCTATGAATTTTTTATTGAGCGTCTATAGGTAACACGATTATACCATCAATTTGTATTATGAGTCGCCCTGTTAAGCAGTCTCGTGTGTGTTAGTAGTTAGTTTGTAATAGATTGCTATATGTATTCTTTTCTAATATCTTCAAATTAAGAGCGGGTGTAAACAAAACACAAGGTATACGTGATTTTGGCGGGATTTTGTGTTCGTATCGCTTTTTGAGAAATATTAGAATGTAGCTTGATCCATAATTATCTATCGTATATTTTCATAATACAAATCAACATATTATTAAACCTAATTTATGTTATTTCTTGCGACAGGGAACTTCACGTCTTGTGAGCACTGATAGTGACGAACAATCACCGAATGTTGCAATAGAATACTCTCCACATCGGAACGATAACGAGCCATTAAACCCACAATCCTCCACCACTACATCGGAAATCGAAACGACTGATCAACCATATACGAATGCAGGTCTCTCCAGCAACACTCCGAAAATAATAGTGAAACCGCCGAGACCAACGTCTCCGCCCCAACTACCAGAAACACAATCTCAACCAACTTCTGACCTGCTTCTAAATGCATCGACGAATTTTGGTACATCAGAGATAAACTATTCCACCGTGAAGATATCGCCGGACAAACCGCCCAAAGAACGTCTTAAACTGATTATAAAGGGTGACGTCATCCGTAACGCCATTGCAGCAGCAGCTGCCGCGGCAGCAGCAAAAGCGGCGAAAACCCCAGAGTCTTCGAACAGTGGTACTGTTGCCCCTGCTACCAGCGAACGTCCGGAAAAAGAAAAGAAACCTAAAAGCAAAAAACACAAACACACGAAACACGACACGCCTTCGATCGGCAACCAACTGGGGGCGTCTGTGGCGTTGGCGGCTTCCGATGAATTCAAAACACCTTCACCACATTTGGCCTTAGGCAACGTCGGTGGAAATGAGTCGCAACAGCATCTGAACAATCGCACAATAATTTCTCCGCCGGCCCTCTCCGAGCGGGATTTCGATTCCCAATCCTCAGTGTTGGGCAGTATCTCGTCGAAAGGGAACAGCACTCCGCATTTGGCACCGACAGTCAACGAAGAAAGCTGTGTGGTGCACAGTCGGGGCTCCAGTGTGATCACCAGTGACTTGGAAACCAGTCAGCACTCTTCGTTAGTGGCCCCTCCTTCGGACATCGAGTCTCGGCTGGAATCAATGATGATGGATGACGAGACCGCACAAAAGCCGTTGAGCTTACCCACAGAAGAACCCCTCCAAGAAGATATTCTTGCTGTGCTGCAAGGCGACGAAAGCCAATCGGAGGCCCTCCCTAAGATCAACGGAGTTGGGGACCAGATGGACCAGCACGGCTCTCAGAATTGTGCTGACGAGCAGACATCATTGAGACGTGTAACACGAGGTCGTAACAAGGTGCCCGCCAAGAATCCAAACTACTCAGACGAACCAGTTCAAGTTTCAACAAGAACAAGAGGTAAAAAACCGACGATACAGATAGTGGACCACACCGAAGAGCCGCTCACTCAAAAGAGATCACTTCGCCGAGGGGCTAAGCGGACTGACGAGGAGCCTGTTACTATGGAGACAGATAACAAACCGACCACACCTAATCACACCCCAGATGGCTACATTTTTGAGGAGCTTAATGCCTCCTCTGTCGACAAAGCGGGTGGGGAGGAGACGACTCTAAAGCAAACCACCACTGCTCGTCGTAGTCGTATGCCACGAAATGTTGGGAACAATAACAATTTGAACAACAATAATATCAACAAAATTGCAGATAGTCTATCAGCAAAAGCAGGCGCTGCCGTTGAGGCGCTGAATAAAGAAGCAATAGGCACTATTTCAGCGGTCCCTCAAACGTCGCCCGCCACAAACTCATCGTCGANTGAATAAAGAAGTGCCTATTGCTTCTATTTCAGCGGTCCCTCAAACGTCGCCCGCCACAAACTCATCGTCGACCAAAGCGAATACGAATAGTGAGCAAGCAACGAGCAACCCATTACCCATGCCTCGGATATATGGTCGGAAGCGAAAGAACCAACAGGTCATGCATCTTGTGCACACACCGTCGGACGATGTCGATGAAAATCCACCCGCTGCCAAAGTTTCAAATGTTGGCATAACCAATGAGTTAGGGGCGGCGATGGATGTGACGGACTACTCAGCGACAATGCTCGGCAATGAGCTCACAGTCGGGCAATCTCCTGTGGGTGATAGTGCGCGAGCAATGTCGTCTCCGAATATTGTTGTAAATAATCAGCAACGGCACACGGCCGGGCTGGATCTCCATGAAAGTAATTCCAATTCTCAATCCATATCTCGACCGGCCAGTACTACTCCGGCTTCGCCGCCGCCCCAACGTGATTACAAAATTAAAGATAAATTCAAACGCACCCTGACGCTTGACAACCAAGCCAACAATTGCAATGCAATGGTGGTGGCCACCAACCCCTCACACGATGTAAAAGTGTCCGATTTGGAACAAGACGACCATCAGCGCGGGTCGGTCAAACTGGTGATTTCCAAAAAAAAGGGGAGTATATTCAAAAGTCGCGCATTGGCGCCCACAATTCCATCAGAGCAGGCACCCTCAACAAAGCGCCACCTGTACAAGCATAGATGGGACGCTGAGGCCAATGGGGGAACATCAAACCAAGCGTCTACGTCGCCTGCAAATGTGAACGATACGCAGTCACAAACGGTGCTCACGAGGACCAATGTTGCGGATAAAATTTTCGATGATTTCAGCGATGTGGAAACCAACGTGAGTGCTCTGCGTGACAACAACAGTCCTACATTGGGAAAACTGACACGAGTAGTTAAGCCTAATCCGCAAGTGTACTCGAATCCATTTGATATGGATGAGGATGGCATGGGTGCAGCCCCTCATGCGGAGACTATAACCAGCGTTAAGGTCGATCGCAAAGCAAAGGAGTACTACACGGTAGTACGGAACGTGAAGACAGCCCATCAAATTCAAGAGATCGGAGAGTACCAGGAAATGGACGACGACGTCGAGTACATCCTTGACGCCCTGCAGCCGCATAACCCCACGCCAACCCGCTGCCTGTCCGCTCTTCAGTTGGCGACGAAATGTATGACATCCGCTTTCCGAATGCACGTGCGAGCCCATGGAATAGTAACGAAATTTTTCAAGGCCCTTTCCGATGCCAACACCGATCTGAGCTTAGGTTTATGCACCTCGGCCATAATGTACATACTCTCGCAGGAAGGCCTTAACATGGACTTGGACCGAGACTCACTCGAACTGATGATGAACCTACTGGAATCTGAGACGGTGGCAGCACCGTCCGATCGAGCTAACTACGAACGCAACAAACAAAAAGTCCGCGAACTGTGCGAAGAGATCAAAGCGCTGGGCAAAGCAACACATCTGAACATGGACTCAATCACGGTGGGCACTCTGGCGATGGAGACCCTACTTTCGTTGACCTCAAAGCGTGCGGGCGAATGGTTCAAAGACGAATTACGAGAGCTTGGCGGCCTCGAGCACATCATCAAAACCATTTCCGAAAGCTGTCGACCCATACTACTGGCCAATAATGCATCGGGTGTGTTGTGGAGTCAAGGGCTGATTGACAACATGCAAACGGTGCTCAGGTGTTTGCGCGTCCTAGAGAACGTCACCCAAATGAACGAGGAAAACCAAAAATACATTCTCACGTACGCTCAGGGGACGGCTGTGGATACCCTATTGACTCTATACAGCTTGTGCGCTCAGGAACTGAAACTGCATCCGACAACGGTATCCAGCCTGCGTGATAGCACCGGCGTGGTGATCCGAGAGCTCCTGATTCATGTGGTGAAAGTCCTGATCACTTTGACGCACACATTCAATCCGACCCAGTCGTTGGGTGCTGAGATGCTTGGCAAAAGAAACACGGTACTAGAGACGAGTTTGCATTTAATAATGCAATCACCAAAATACATTCCGGAGCGTAGTGAGTTCGAGCTGTGCATGTTGGTAAGTAATATTCTCCATTTTAATCGAACCCCTTAATTACGGTCTACTATTATTAATAATGGTTTCTTTAAACAGGTGCTCTCAATTCTTATAAATATTACGATGCATTGCAAACAAAATCGTACTATTGTGATGAATTCGTATGCGCCGCTCGAATGTTATTCACGCAACAACGAGCAACATAAAATGACTGCAATTCAAGCAATAATGGAATATTTTTGGAAATGCGAACAAATGGCAATGTAAGTACCATATGTACATTTCTAGACTAAACTTCATGATGGTGAACTAAAGAACGGTTAATTTTTGGTTACTTCGACGAAATTATCGTTTGAAATTACTGTTAGTAATTCTTGATAAAAATTCCTTTATTCGTTTCATTAACTTTGAAATCAATGAATCGTTTCAGGCTCGTGGAGGAGAATACAGATGCCTATCTAGATAAGAATAAAGAGAAGACAAAAAAGAAGCAAGAAGAAGTTGATGAAACTGTGAACAATTGTAAGTACCATAATTCAAATTACTTTCGAAATTATTATGATTTACAATGAAGAAAATGCATTTCATGTTTTCTTACAGTACTGGCTAGCGCTGGGACCCATATGGAGCACACATTGAAATGCAGTTATGTGGGCATACTTGTCGGTTACTTAGTCACTGATAGCGAGGAATACGAAGCCATCGTACGCACACATTTACACGGCAATGGATTCAAAGAGATCATTGCAGCAATAGACAAATATCACACCTTCATGAATTTAACGGGAAGCGTGAGTATTATGTTAAAATTGATTGTAAATTTCTGTTGTAAACAACTGTCGCACTTTCATTGCAGTCGGAGGTGTCCATTGTGTCCCACAATAAAGACATTAAGAAATTGATGGACTACTTAAAGAAACGTGATCTGATATACGAAATGAATGAGTCCAACGATTGTACACATCCATTGAACTTAGAAAAGCACAAGTCGCATTATACGTCGACGACGAACCAAGAGGACGACAACGACGATAGCAGCACTCGAACAGGGGAACTGGGTACATCGCAACGAGTGTACAAGACATACAGTCAAAGATAATTTTATTTTTGTTTGAGGCGTTTTCAAATTGTGTTTTTTTTTTATTTTAGACACATATATGTATGTTCTTGTTGTAGTGTTTGTTATAGATCATATGTAGGATAGAGGAAACCGGTAAGTGTAACGTAGCCAAGCAAACGAAACATGTATGGTATGTATTTATGTATGAGTGTTGTGTGAAATTATACTAGTTGTAAGAAGCAGCTCCGTTCTAGTTTTCGATAAACACACATTGTAATTTTCATATGTATGCGCTCATATTTGTGCCCTGTTATTTATTATTGTGTTAGTAATTACTTTTCTACCTGCAGAACAATTTGTATTTGTACTTTTACGATTATATTGAATAATTAAATATAAATAATATTAAGTTATTGATGAAAATTGTATTCCCGTTAAACATCCTAGGTGTGCGAATGTTTGTCTCTTCGAAAGAGAGACAAATATTTCATTTACAATTTTAAATGCAAGCGTACACCTGAGGAGAAGGCAAACAAATATTTTATAGAAAACTATGTGTATGTCTATGGAGTTGTAGAGTCTTAAGCAATAACAATAGTGAAAGTAACTTGTAAATACATGAAAAAGGGTACGTTCATTTAACACACACAAACATTAATGTACATAAATGTAGTAACTTTTTCATAAGATTTTATTATAAATGTGCATTTCCGATAGGTGCATGAAAATATATAAAACGTTGATTAATATACAATACTTATCGATTAGGAAGTAAAATGTAATTAAGCAAACGGGGGCGACAACTTGTTGTGGAATCAAGTTGCAGTAGACCCGACATAAAATTCAAAATATATTTAGGGTCTATGTATTTACGAACAAATAAAATTCGAAAATTTTGGGAACAAATCACATAAATTAATAAATCGAAATACGTGTAGTTCTTGTTTTAAACCTAACAGTGAATAAATAATTTGTTTAAGTAAGTTCAAACATCAACATTCTTAAAGATAAAGACAAATTTCAAATTCATTTAACATATTTGGAAATTACAAATTTCATATCGATATAATTCGTAAAGAATTTGTTAACTTTTAACATTTATTTGTTCCATAATGTTGTATGGGATGTTAAAATGTTAAATATAGTGTACAATTCGATTTCGAGAATTTTGATTTCCTGGATATAATGCAAAGTGACAGAACTGAAAATTTTGCTCGTGTACGGAGGTCTGGCACAGCTGATTACCGTAGTTCTATTACAATAATTACAACAGCTGATATCCAGTGTTGCATTATACTGCTTTGCACATTGCCGAACAATACATAACAAATATTTAATGTGAAATTTTTTTCTATAAAGATAAAAGCACTTTTCAGGATTTTGGAACATTTTGNTAAGAACAAAAGCACTTTTCAGGATTTTGGAACATTTTGTATTAAATTGTTATTGCTAAATTATGGCGTCAACAGGGAGTGCTGTACCAATTGAGTCCTTGGATAAGGAACAAATGAAAACTGTATGTAATCCGAGCATGGTCGGTCAAGCTAAAGAAAAGTTCAGATTCCATAAGGGCTTATGTAGTTTTCAGATTTTCTGAAGTCGTACAACAAATTGTCGGAAATGTGCTTCACAGATTGTGTAAAGGATTTCACTTCTCGCGTGGTAAAGGACAATGAGGTAAGAGAAGGAGAACCCATCATAAGTATGGAAATTTATACATAATTTACAAAAACAATTGCAGGAGAAGTGCTCATTGAATTGCATGGAAAAGTATCTGAAAATGAATCAACGTATTTCGCAACGTTTTCAAGAATTCCAGATGATTGCTAATGAAAATGCTTTGGCAATGGCTCAGAAGACAGGAAAGGTCTGATCCGGTTCTCCATGTGCATTTAAAAATGTTGCCGATCGGACATCCCCAAACAAATGAATCAAATTTTGTTATTTTAGGACAAGAAAAGTTTTATATTTTGGTTTGATAAATATTAAAAATCACAAACTGAAAAAAGGAGATCTTAATTATTATTATGAGGATTATGAAGTAGTTGTGATAGTGAATCGACTATCATTGAATCGTTCCATAAATAGCTTAAGCCTCAACTATTGCAAACAACTTTCAGAACGCCTTCGTTTTTTATCATACACATGTACTTACAAACATAATTTGGAGATTTTGGCTACGTAAAAACACAATTTTAAGCGGTACCATTTATTAATGCACCGATGCGGTTGACAAAAACGCACTATTGGGATTGGCTAGCCTCAGATGGAAATCCCTCAGTCTCACAAATTAGTGCGTGCTCCAATATGACCCGTCCCTCTTTGTACCTATACAAAATCAGCAGGTTACTAAAAATTGTAAATACACTGAAGTGGTGTGTCTCACTTTTGAGTATCTTCTGTGGCATACTCATACATCCAGCCCAACTTGGCATTGCAATTCTTGCACATGACATCTCGCACCATATGTCGCCCAGTCAGCATAACCCGTTCCTGCACATTGCTAAAGGTCAGATTAACCACCCGCTTGAAGAGATATGCGCGTCCTAACAAAATATGAGATTGCAATGAATTGGCGTACTTGGAATATGTTATTCGTATGAATGCGTACCTGTGGCGCCTGTGAATCTTGTGCTAAGCAATTGTTGTCGATTCGTGAGATTCGTTTGGCATTGTGCACAATTGAATAACTTTACACCACCGATATGCTCCAAGAAAAATCTACCCATTGTCGTTTAAATGCGTTTTATGTTTTATTAAAAAACAGTATATTTTTTATTGCGCTTTAATTTTGTTGTGGATATCTGCAATTTTTTTTCTAGACGCAACAATTTATTTGTGTTTTTCCCCTTCTTTCTTGTATTATTCTTTGATGCAATTTATTGTTCTTTATGTTGTTTCCATACTTTGCTTTGTATCAAGAATGCAAGAGAACAGCGAAATTTATAAACCTATATACATACAGACAGACAAGGAAGGCCATCTAATATTGAACAACTTCAAAGTGCAAACTGATTTAAAAAAGTTTTGAAATACAAATAAAAATCCTAACAAGTTGTTTATTGGCTAATTCTATGAAATAAATAAAAGTATATATTAATAACAGTTCAGCAATATATTTTCTATTATCACATCTAAAAAATCACAAAATACAGTAAATACGACCTTGCAATGTGCCGGGTTGTATTATAGTATTATGGGTTGTATGTACATCGATTGATGGATTTAAATGAGATTTTTCTTTTAAAGAATCAATTGTAATTCATATTCGCCAAACAA
The DNA here is from genome assembly GCA_001014575.1 of Themira minor. Taxonomy (NCBI): domain Eukaryota; kingdom Metazoa; phylum Arthropoda; class Insecta; order Diptera; family Sepsidae; genus Themira; species Themira minor. The sequence goes on from JXPZ01007304.1 coordinate 13,820, forward strand.
ATAGTTTCTTTTAAAAAAATCNCTTTTAAAGAATCAATTTTAATTCATATTCGCCAAACAAATATTTTCTTTTAAAAAAATCAAAAGTAATTTTTCACTGTGTCAATTAAATTACTACTACCACAGTGCAAATATTGATGTTGGCGTATTTTGAGTGTTTAAATGTGGATAGTGACTCTAAATTTGTTTCAATTTAAAATATACTTGGATAGTAATTCGTTGTTTTCTCTTTTGTTTGTGTTTTTAACGGCGCCCTAGTCAAAACAGTTGAGAATAGTCAACAATATTCATCNTTTTGTGTTTTTAACGGCGCCCTAGTAAAACAGTTGAGAATAGTCAACAATATTCATCATGAGAGAATTGCAATACACATTAAATACAATAACACCAATATTTGTCGATATCTCAAGATATTTTATAGCCCAACAAGCTCTATCGATGATAAGATTAAGAACCTGTAACTTAATCATCAAAGTTGTACGTTAATTGGTCTAAGAATTATTATCAGTTTAGTTTGATTCAATTTACTTTTAGGAAAGCCACTACTTTTGGTGGACGCAAATTAAAAAGTTTCATTCCTCACAATGGCCTACACACAAAAAGTAAGCAATCAGTATTTATGTTACCAATTTAATGGATTTCACAATTGCCTTTCTTTTATTTCAGGTTATAATCGGATTTATTTGCCTATGCGTAAACGTCTTGGCTCAAGTAATTAACTTTTCAAACCAATCTAGTTTTAAGAAAAGTGTTCATTTTTAAAAAAGCTTTTATTTTTGCCTCGTAGAGCCAAACATTTACGCCCATCGTTCTAGTCCATGGCGGGGCCGGTGATATTTCGGATGCATCTATTCAGGTCAGGAAGGACGGCATGAAGATAGCTGCCAGGATAGGCTATGAAAAGCTTCTGTCCTCGAACAATGTCTTGGATGCGGTGCAGGAAGCTGTCCAGTCTCTTGAATTAAATACGAATTTTAATTCTGGTCATGGCTCGGCGTTAACCTGGGAAGGTAAGGTCGAGATGGATGCCGCCATAATGAGTGGTCAGGATTTAAGTGCCGGCTGTGTGTCTGTTGTTCGAGATATATATCATCCGGTGCAGTTGGCGCGCCATGTTTTGGAGAAAACACGGCACGTGTACCTAGCTGGAGATGGAGCCATGGAGTTCGCTGTTAAGGAGGGATTCGAAATATTACCAGAAGGCTCCCTGGTGACCGAAAACGCCAAGAAGGCTTTGGAGAATTTTAAAAATAGTATGAACGCAAGCTTACATTCTAATGAGGGACAAGAAATATTCGGTTCCCCGGGAACTGTTGGAGCTGTTGCTATCGATGCTTATGGTAACGTAGCTGCAGCAACATCTACCGGTGGAATTACCGGCAAACTTCCCGGTCGTATTGGAGATTCGCCCATTCTAGGCGGTGGTACGTACGCAGATAATGCTATTGGGGCCATATCTGCTACCGGCCCCGGAGAGATCATAATGCGCTATAATATGGCGTCACGGATTCTCGCTTTGATTCGGTACGAAGGATTCAGCGCGCAAGCTGCAACAACAAAAGTTCTGGAGGACATTAGATCACGATACAACCAAACAGCTGGAGTCATTGGCATTGATTCGAAGGGTAGGGTTGGCATTTCATTCACGTCGAAGCGTATGCCTTGGGCGTATCAACGTGGTGAAGAACTTCATTTCGGTGTAGACGCCGGGGAGGACAAAGTGGAAATAATTGGAGAACCTCGGTTTTCTTTCTATTAATATTTTTTAACTCCTCTCTGCACAATTGGAAAAATAAATTAATATATTTTTCGATATTTCAATATTATATTTGGGATATGGNTTCGATATTTCAATATTATATTTGGGATATGGGGATTATTACAAACT
>JXPZ01007396.1:0-44110 GCA_001014575.1 Themira minor
AATATTTGAATGAACAAACGACATCAGCCATTCGCAGCGACTTTTTAAACTCACATACAAATATGCGATTTCGAGATCCCCGCCCACCGCAGCGGTGCACAACTGTACAGAGACAAAAGCTTCGGGTGGCTCACTGTAGAAACTCTTAATGCAATAACTTTTAAATTGTTATTTATATAAAATGTAAAACACAACCACAGATAAAAGCGATTCAAAAAATGTATGAAAAAAAAAAAAAATAGGTTAATAATAAAATAAAGACAACAAAAAAAAATTTTTTCTTTTTGGTTTAAAATTGTCTGGGAGAGTTTTTTGGTGCGGCGATGTTGAGCAGAAAACGGGCTACGCAAGATAAAGAGAACTGTATTGATTCTCAATCGTTTGGCAAGCCACCGCTTAGTACCAAATTTGCGACAATTCATCTTTGTGAGCCAAATGATTTAATTAATTACCCACTAATTAATGGCAATAAAAATTCAACCAGGAGGGATTATTATTGTTAATATATTATATGTTAAAAAAACATTTAAATTTTTTCATGGCAAAAGGAATAAATCAAAAATTTATTACACTTCAGTAAGAATACACACATCGCACTTGCATAAATATGTATAAAAGTAAGTAAAAATAAACACGTACATATCGGAAATGTATGCTGTTCTGCAGTGAGTACAGCCGATGAGCAAAACGTTTAGCATTTTTACCGGAAAATTATGGAGAATACAATTTTACTTTAGGCTTTCTTTTGTCGTCTCATACTTAAATGTATTTTGTTTATTAAGAAAAATGTCCCTCTCATAAAAATACACTTTAATTGTGGCGATAATAGTTTTCCTAATACATATTGTTGTTGTGCTTTCGTCTCATCTTCACTAACATTCGTGCTGATGCTTAGTTTAGAATGTACTACAGCTGGGGCTATTTCTTGCTGCTGAACCACACAAATTCGCTCTCCTTTAAGGTGTTATCCTTGCTCGCAACCGGTGTATCTAATTTTCTCCACTTGATCTTCGGATAGTAGCCATTCTCGTTGGCAATGTACTCGAGAGTTCGTTCGATGTTGTCGTCGCCAATTACAACATAACTGCCCACCTTATTGCCGTTGCGCGACCCGGTTTCTTTGTGGCCGTGGTAGTCGAGGTTATACTTGAACCGATACAAATCACCATCCGCCGCCTTGGCACCAACAATGCCGCCTCTGCCACTGCCCGTGTTGCTAGTGGCCTTACCTTTGCCGATGCCGCCTATTGAGCCGCCTTTACTGCCAACTGATGAGGGCCTTTTGTCGGTCTTCTGAACGCCGGTACTAATGCCGCCTAATGATTCACCTTTACTGCCCACCGATGAGGGCCTTTGGTCGGTCTGCTGAACGTCGGTACCAATTCCGCCTATTGATCCACCTTTACTGCCCACCGATGAGGACCTTTCATCATTCTGCTGAATTCCGGTACCCTTAAAGGTGCCCGTTAGACCAGTCGCTGATTTGCCGGGAATCCCCGATGCCGGCTTTATTTGACCCAGCCGACTAACCGAGAGTGGAAAATCTGCTACGTAATTTGGCAAAGCGAAAGAGGTCGCTATTTCTGGTCCTTTTCCTGTAAAATGTCACAGAATGAAACAAAAGGACATGTTGCAAATATTTGCCGCCAGGAGTCTTTCTTTTATAGCAACCCAATGGCAAAACATAGAATGGTTATGCTCACCCTGTGATTTTGTGTTGGTTATCTGGCTGCCAGATGTGCCGGGTTTGGTCTTGGCTGCGAGGGTGAAAAATGGGGGAAAAATCAAACAACCATTAGTAATATCGAATTTAGCCATGAGATGGACAAGAACAAATGTATGTCCATAGCGAAAAACACTCTTACTCAAGTAGGTAGCGGTAGACGGCGAGATTGGATTATTTGTGTTTGTGTTCGTGTGCGAGTTAGGCTCTGGGTAACGGGTTTGTGTGCTGGAGAATGGCGTGTGTGCGATTTGTTGGACAGCTACACTCTCGGCGGTGTGCAGGTGATCTGCTTCTGTGTAAGGTTCTTGGGTTGTTTGGTGTAGTGTTGGTATTGTTTGTGTGTTTACTTTGTGTGATATTTGTTGGTGGCGGTGGCTTTGCGTTGCTTCGGCCATCTGAAAGACGTTCTTAACGTGCTGAACGCCGCCAACAACAGTGGTTCGGATCGGTGCCTCAAGCCTATCCAATATACTGACGTCCGATAACACCTGAGTGAGAGCCTTCTCGGCCATACCTCGTTGGATGGCGACCATTGGTTTTGTACCTGTAACTGCACTTGGAACATTGCCCGGACCACCTGGTGTGATGCGGCTCAACGGCTTTGACAGCGTTTGTATTGGCGTTTTGGTCTTGCTGATGTCGGCCGGCGTCGTCACACTTTTGGGGGCGGAATTCTTCAAGAAACAACCCGAGCATGCCATTGTGTTGAAGTTGAATTTGGCCACATCATTTTTGGGGGCTTGTTGGGGCTTCGACTTGGGAGCCACCACCATCTCAATAATTTCTGCAAGCAGTTACGTCGTTTATTAGGGGGCAGTTTATGGGTCCAGAGGCATGCTACTTACTCGGTTGAGCTTCATACGGATAAGAACGCATCGCTAGTATACGGAATCTACCCTCTTCATCAGTGGCGTACACTGTCACATGGTAAATGCCGTCTGCGGTAATAAAACCAAACTCGCCCATTACAATGCCGCGTTCATCTAAACGAAAACGATACAATCGCGATGAGAATAGATTAGAGTTGATGCCAAAGAATGCGGTGATTTCCAAATGTTATCGTTTATTCTGTATTAAACGAATGACATAATAATCATAATATGAACACAATAGTAACAGTATTAAAATCAATAAATTCAGATATCAATCGAAAATGAAATTACTATGTTAATGGAAAACGAAATCGCTGCGATTCGCCTCGACTCGACGCGAACGATCGACATTAGGCGACGCATGCAAAAACAACACAACGAAACACTCAATTCTAATAAATGATCAACTAATAACAATATGATTAATAAAATATGTTAATTCATGTAGTCGTTCGCCGCACCGAAAATTCGTTCTCGTGCATATATGCATGATAATGTCAAACGGTCGCCAATCTTTCCCGGGAGCCTCGGGAGCGACGGCACGTGTTGGCTAGCAATTAAAGGCTGGTGACATCTCTCGCGTTCGAACCGAAAACCCACCGAACAGGACAAGACAAGGACAGACGACAAATTTTAAATTAGACTCGACACAGAGATATTGATCTCACAATATAATCCGCGAATTACGATTCTTAACAAAAATTTCGGTGTTTGATACAAGCTTGGTTTGTTTTACAAGCAGAAGGGAAACACAATTACTGAGTAATCACACAGCAATCCACAGCTATCCACAAAATTTTAATAATTGTTCACAAATTTGCAATGCGACTGTTCGGTTCTTATAGTTCAGGACTGTGCCAGTGCACAACCACTATTGGAAGCTTCGCAGTGGATGTCGCAATCGGTGCCCGGTCATGACCCGACAATAAATCTGTGCAATGTGCGACCTTAGCGATGTGGTGGACGTGCCATTGCAATTACAGGCATTAGCGTCATCATTACCTTAGCGTTACTCCATATGGCGCATTGTGGCAACCGGCCACTCACAACTCGTCTCCCTTAATATGCACTGTTACACAGAAAGCCATTAGTAAACATAAAAATACATAAAAAATGTCCAAGCAACAAATTTTCAACACTCAACATTCAAGGTTTAATTGAAGATTGTGAGAGGTTCTTCCATACGTGCAGTTTTTGTTAATTTACCGATATGGCTCTATGGTAATCGCCCCATCGACTTTTTCGGAGTCGCAACACACACGCAAACACGTTCTGGCCCCGGCAGAGCCAATATGTTTATTGGCACTGACGCTTGGCTCATAAACCCCGAGTCATCATCCTGAACACATTTGAAAACATTAACGATTGTCGGGTCGCTGGTGTCGTTGGCGACGTCTATATTCATAATTACCATGCGCTTCGTAATGGCGATGATAATAAAAAGACAAACATATTTGTGTGCGAAAAACTGACCATCGGTCAGCACCAAGAATGGCAAAAATTTACATTGAGGTATGTATTTTGGCGGTGTGGTGTATGTGTGTTTGTGTAAAATTAACGTCAATACCACATTCCTAATGACCGTGAAAGACGGATGATTGGCCCCCACATAGTCGTTTTTAGTGTGTTTGAGTTTTTTCCGTACTAACCGCGCTGCTCGGAACGATGCTGCTGCTCGTCGATGTTGAAGCCGAACTTGTAGGGCCGCACAGTTGTTTGGGCATCAGCGATCCATACGCATAGCAGGGCAATCAACTGCACAGAAAATTCCAATTGGAAGAAGGGAATCAGGAGAAATACTCAGTTGAATTCGCTCTTTGAACCGGTACGCATAGAGATAACTTACACCAATGCCGCCAAACGTTTTTGATGACATCGTAATACGATTCCGGGAACAAGTCGGCGCACAGGGGTGTTATACCACAAAATCAGGGACACAAACAATATCCTTTTTTGTTTTTTTTCGTAATTATTTTTTGTATGTATTTTTAATTTTTTCAATTTATTTTCTTTGATTATGGTCACTTAACTCACGATTCGATGGCGGCAGCACTAGATGGCTGAATTTTGTATGGGCGCACTCTGCTGTGTAGTCGGTCGAAACGCAGCTAACGATGCTCTGCGACGAATTGACAAAGTTAATATTATTAAGTAAACATTATAAAACATTAGAATCGTGCGCTGTTATTGGGGATGGTCCCAGGTACAAGTTTGTGTGTTCGGTTTCTGTTTGCTTTGTGTTGGTGTTTGTGCAAGTGACTGGGTGTTATTATCTATAACTTGCGAGCATCGAACTAAGTGTTGAATATCTCTCACGATCGCTCTCCTCCTCTCTGTATGCACGAATATACTATAAGTTGTGTGGCTGGATTGTGTCGTTCTTCGTCGTCGTCTTCACACCATCCAACTCAACAACAGGTTCAGCAGTCGGCCCAATCAGTATTGTACTTTTTGGTGTGACCTCAGTTCGGCTCCGTGACGATAGTCGCTGACACATGTACAGGCAATGGCCGAGACCCAGCTGGGAAGAATGCATACACTTGATTTAACTTGATTTTATGTTGCATATTTCTATCTCACTCACTTAAATAAACAATCCTAGTCAGAATTTATGTAGCTTGAACCGAGTCTGCCAACTTTCATCTCTAAAAGCGGCCCTGTTTGTTTCCTTCGTCTTTCCACACCAGAACGAAATGAAGAGGCCTTCTCCTTTTATTTTAGATTTTAGACAATAATCGGTCTTTCCAAATGTGGATAGTCAAAATTTAGGCATTCGAACTTCGGAATTCGTTCTCACACATCCTCTTCGAACTTCGGATTTCTTTCTCACACATCCTCTTGGATTCAACCACAAATCTCGCCTCATAGAACAATAAATTAAGACATATTTTTGGCCACATAGAAATGAAATATGGGAATTATACATATTTACATGTGAAAAAAGTACACACTTGCACACTTAATAGACCACAGTCGTGATCAAAGAGTAGTCTTTCGGAAGCTCTTCAAAATAATCATTAGTTTCAGCTCCTAATTCGTAAAAATAAAAAGTAAAATCGCTTACCAGTGAGCTACCTCTTCAGATTTGGGAACAAATCGAGGTCTCTGGAGGCCAAATATATAGCTTGAGAATCATCGATGAATGTGCAGAAGCATTGTCGTTTCTTCGCTAAATGCGACCTCTTTTCTTTTTTAAGAAAGTGGATGAATGATCCCATGCGCATCAGAAAATACAGAGACCATTTCCTTTTCAGCGGAATCTTGCGTTTTTATGAAATGACATAGTACCAATGGACAACTATATATCAGTTTCTTAAGCAATTCAGTACCAAACGATATATAGATATAGAGCAACAAAAAGACAAATTACAATATTCTTAAGATTTAGAGATCCGGCGTAATGACATACCGAATGTGGCCTCCTATCGAGGGAGGCTAATGCTACGAATTTGTTAGTGACCGCCCGGAAATATGATATGAATGCATCGGAATTCTAGAAATACAACAATATATTTTCCTATTATTGCGAAAGTGAACGAAGGTAAGGACGAAAGAGGGGAGATGATAGATTTATCAAACATTTCCCTATTGACATCATCAGCAACCCAACAATAAATCGATCAATCAATTTTGAGATTATTGCCTTGTTAGCATACTTACATAGTTTTCCCAAATTGAGAAGGTATATACTTGCTACTGCAACGGAGACCTTACGAAATGATTTAGCATACTAATTGCATTTGCCACAAATTGCTTTTCTACAATTAAATTGGTTAGTAATGACCTGCTGAGACCTATTATAAGCATTGATGATTTCTTTATTTACATATTTAAGTAAAAATACCAAAAAGATTTCTCACTAATTCCATTTGCGTGAATACGAAACGTGATCGGCTCTTCCTTATTGCCCACCATCTCGCCGGCTGTGTCTACATGTACAACATGGTTGCTTTCCTTCTCATATCGCCCATTTGACATAGTAAATATGTTTTAATTTTAGATCAAATCATGGCATAGTTGCACTTCACATTAAATATGCAAAACAATGTAACCACTCAATAGCTCAACAGGAAATGCAATCATTGAAGTTTCGCCTTATCTCATCAACGGCAATGTCGAATGTTGATTTATGTAAACTTATTCATGCCCCAAACGCTAAGCCACCACGAACTGAGTGCGTTCTATGCGGCCCACTCATTCCAAATGTAGCGGCGTGTGGAATGGGTGTCAATGCCCAGAACAACACATCTAGAAGCGTGTAGAGATTTCTATAGACAAAGCAATTGCAACTACAGTGGTACCTCGACAAACGAGTTTAATTCGTTCCGCAACCTTGCTCGTATCTCGAATTACTCGTATCTCGAAGCAACTAACTAATCGTGATGGCGCGACTGCGTGTTATTACCGAACCGGACTCGTATCTCGAATTTCGCTCGTAACTCAAAGCGAAAATTCACTTGCTCGTCGGCTCGTATCTCGAAAAACTCGTATGTTTGAGCACTCGTATGTAGAGGTACCACTGTATGTACAAGCAAACTGGGCATTAGCAGTCCGCGTTATAGACGAAATCCCGACTGGTCGGTTAATACTGATCGATAAGTGCATGCGTTGATTTCTTCCTAGTGGTGAGTCTATCACTAGTACAAATCACGTTCCTATCGTCGTTAGTCATCTTCCCAGTAATGGGTAACGTTTATTCTACTCATACCATATATAACCATTACACACTGGTAATCATAGATCATTTTACGGTCTTGGGTTGCTACGGTGCGTAAACTCTATCATGTTTTGTACACACAATCATCAACAATGACTCAATGAGAGAGGTTTTCAAAGGCAATTACCCGAACAAAGAAAAAACAAATTGATTGGCAATGCTAAATAATTTTGTTCTCATCTATGGAATCACAAAAGTTGCAGATTAATACCGTAAATGTTTAAGAAAGCTAACTGTTTGATTTACTTTAATTATTATATTAAACCTATTACTTTGGAGATGATAACGAAGCACATATTCAAGTCTTCAAGAACGCACTTTCTTCCCATGTGCCCCAATTGATGTATACCAGATGATTTTTAATTATGGCGTCGGTTAATTATTCGACTTTGTTAAAAACAAAACCCTGCTCGCATATTGTAAGTTGGGATGTCTTTAAATAATTTGGATTCAGCTCACTTATTCGTTATGTTTTTTGGCGCTTTTAAAACCGAAAAGTATGCTACACTCAAACTGTGGGTTCGTTTCTTCAGTCTTTTCAATTAGCATTTCCTCATATATAATGGCTTGAAATATTTTCAATTATTGAATTATAAACAATATTGAAATTGTACCCATGTCTCCATATTAAAAACAAATAAACTTTCAGAGCTTAAGAATATCCCATAAAAATGCAATGAAACAACATCGGTAAGCTCATTCTTCTCTTGGATTTTACATCGGTTATTACAAACATAAAGTTGATGGAAAAATTATGGCGAAGTATTGGAACTGTCATATTGCTGTGTCATAAGATGGTATTCTTTTGTCAAAATTGACAATTTTTTAACAAATAGCTTATATTATAAACATAAAAAATATATATTTACAAATTTGCGAAATACAGAATAGTGATTGCTGATTAAATAACTTTTCATGAAGTATAGAGGAAATCAACAAATCATCTTCACTTTACGCGAGATGATAAATTATTAGTTAATCCGTGTTGCATTCCTTCTTCACCATATGGGATTCTTATATGGTCATGTGGATTCTAGTCCAATTCGTGTCTTTTCTTGGAATGTCAGAGGTGGCATAATGATTGTTTCAATCAAAAGAAGATTAATCTGGTTAGGTCTTCCCACGTTTATTTAAAGGAGGATGAGCAACAGGCACATGCGGTCCACATAGTCATTACCATGAACAAATGTGGCTCACTGTTATATTAAATGTTTTCAATACCCTATTATATGCTTGATTAGGACAATACTTTTTATTTTTCTTTAAATTTGTTCTTCTAATTTTTTGTTTTTTTTTGTTTTTTTTCTTCTCTTCTTTCTTACACTAAGTAACAATTTATTCATAGCTTACACAATCAGCGCATTTGTTGGTTGCGACTACGAACAAGCTAATGCTTTTGGGATTATGCGCATCGCCGTGTAGGGCGTAATTGAAGATCCAGCACGGTGTCGGAAGTGGAGAAAAAACATATAAGTGGGATGTTGGTAGGATGTATAGCGATGCTAACAGGTAACAGTATTCGTCAACAACATGTTTTCGAATTCACGAAATTAATGGTAACTTATGCCTCGGGGGCGACGGGCAAATGGGCACCTTGAGGTTGGAAACCATTCTCATCGGCAACATAGTTGACTGTGTAGACTTGGCCATCATCGCCGGTATATGAGTAGGAACCCTTCACGACGAGTGCCTCTTCATCGCTACCGAACTTTTTCAATTCTCCTTGTGATTCGGTTTTAATACCGTCAGAGGTTTCGAATCTGTTAATATGATAATGGTTGAAAATTGTATTTGGTATTTACTATAAACGTGTTGTTCTTTGGTACTTACGCGAAACTGAAGGATTCAGGACCCACATCAGATTCTGATTTCAGAACTACGGCATCACCATTGGGACGGGCCAAAGCCAAAGCGAAGAGAGCAACGAAAACGATCAGGAATTTCATTTTGTGTTTCGATTCAAACTATGTTTGCGATTACTGGACTTTTGAAAGGCTCAGAGCTTTGTGATTGATACTCGTTGACAGTCAAATCGTTTTATAGGGCTATTGTCGCGATCCCCTGGTTAATGAATTCAAATTAAATTATTTCAACTGGTTTTCCTATTTAAATCACTATAATTTCTTCGTTTTTGAATAAAATCATTTCGAACTTCATTGGTCAGTTTATATTGGTTATTTAGTTCGCCACAACTCGACTGTTGCCATGGGCCGAGACATTTACGGCAGTCGGATCAGCTATTGTAAGAGGTGGGCTCAGTTTTACTGGCATGTAGCGTGTATACTGTGTTACATTAACATCTACTTAGTCGTTCGACTGCAGTCAAGTTTTTGACAAAGTCTGGCACCCAGGGCTCCTGTACAAACTTAAAAAAATACTACCCACACCTCACTACTTGCTGATAATATCTTACCTAGATCGTAGAACTTTTTACGTGAAATATGAGGGACATGTATCCGAAAGAAAGGTAATTAAAGCTAGAGTACCCCAAGGCAGTGTCCTTGGACCTGTTTTATACACCGCGGACATGCCAAATATTCCAAACGAAAACCTTCTTATAGCCACATACGCCGACGACACAGCCATCCTGGCTTCAAACGAGGACCCAGCAAAAGCATCCACTGAACTTATCTCTACAATAGATTAAGTGTAAATATATTATAAATAGTATATACAAATTAATACTAAGTAAATACGATGTAAGTTAAATAAGAAAGAATAAATAATGATAAAAACCTGGAGTTAGACACTAAGATAGGTTAAGCTATGATATTTGTTAATTGTCCCTGCAGGACAGTTCACATAAAGAACAAAGATAAAAAAAACAAAAATGCTTTGGATCGATCATTGTTACGAATTCGAAAGGTATCTTCTCTGTTGCTGATATTGAATTAATTTCTTGTTATGGGATAGGACAGTCGCAAGAATAATTGCGAAAAATTTAATTATTCCCATTTTCAAAAGCAAAGTAACCGGTTGCATTACTGCTGGATTGCTGGACATCGAAATTCAGTGCAATTGTGTAATGGTATGGATCCATAAATTATTGCTGAGGCTTCCCCGATGATGATGCTTGGGCTGGCGAATGTCTGGCCGTGAAGTGATAAACACGTTAAACAATATGCGATGAGGACGTCGAAAAACAACAAATTCGAATTCACTAGTTTTGTTTTATATTATGGAGTTTTATAATAAAATGACAACAACAACAACAAATGCAAACAACATAGTCCAAAACAAACGAGAGAGAGCGAGAGAGAGAAATATGCAATTTGTTGGAAAACATGAACTTTAAAGGATACCAATTTTTATATAAATACCCTGAAGAAATTCACTAAATCATTCATCGCCTTAACAACGATCAACAGTCGTAAATCGATCCGCAACGATCCGTCGACGTTACATACATCAACAAAAAAAATTCAAAATGAAATTCATCGTATTCGCTTTTATCGCTCTGTTCGCTGTCACCATGGCCAACCAGGAAGCCGAAACACTGCGATTTGATTCCAACGTGGAGTCCGAACAATACAACATCGGGTAAGCATCCCAACGAAATGCAACGTACTCGGTCTTAAGTCAGTGCCAATATTTTTCGAATTAAATTTTTAGTGTCTAAACCAGCAACATATCAATTTTACCGAGAAAGGCGTATTGGAGAATAAAGGCAAGGATGATGAAGCCATTGCTGTGCAGGGCTCGTTCTCGTAAGTGGGAGATGACGGCCAAACCTACACAGTGAACTACATCGCCGATAGAAACGGTTTCCAACCACAGGGCGCTCATATTCCGGTCGCGTAAATGGGCTCATTTTGTCGCCATCGCGTAGTCGGAACCCTCACCACTCAACAACGCCTCGTCTGTCGCGAATCGTGATTTTAGGGGATGTTCATCGATTTGGCACCATACATTTTTATGTGTTGTTAATTGTTTGTATTTTAATTACAATATTCGTTAGACAATGCATTATTCGTAATAAAATAAACAATAAAAAAAATATGATTGAAAATAGTTATTTTAAATAGACAAATTTCGAACTTCTAAGAATTGACAATATATGAGCATTCAAAACAAATACATCAAAAACCCTTTGGTCTAAGAGATCACTTTGGTGTACAAATTTGGCAATTTTAGTGCTAATGCCCTTTATAGTGGCTGTAATTCATTTCAGTTCAAATGGTACATGGCCATTTGATAAAGTTAAATTTACTCTAAGATTTTAGGCACATCTCACACCGAAACTAAGACAGATAAATTTCAAAACTAGCTTTTGACTTATATGCGAATAACTCGTTTGCGTATTAGTAATAGCTTTGGATATCCCTCTTGTGGCAATAGCTCCCATATTGTATAGTTGAATAGTTTTTTAAATTGGATTTGGATTGGACAGGTGTGAATATTTACAATTGCTTGTATTCCCCCAGAAGTTCAGGGCTTGTGGCAACTCAGCCAGACAGTCTTTTTTGAAAAATCAATTCTCGTAAAACTGATGTCAGAAGTGTTTGCAACTAAAATGTTTATTTTCTAAGCTTATGTAGCAGTTGTTCTCACAAAACTGTACCCGTTTACCTAGTCAATCGTATAAGAACATACGAAACGGATTTGCAAAACAAAAGAAAAATACATAAATTTGTGATGTACTTTGTGTGTTGAATACCTCCTGACACTGTCAAAATAGCAATAACAGTTTTATTCGTCATTTTCATGTAATATTATAAAAAATATATGACTAATATTGAAACTCCACAATTATATATTGTTTTTGTTATTGTCCTTTTTGCTTAAACCTAGTTAACATCATGCTCAGTACAAGCGAGTACGTTGCAATGTATCTGTGTGTGCTTGTGGGGTGGACTGGTTGCCTTAGGCATGAGGCAAATGGGCGCCCTCCGGCTGGAAACCGTTCTCGTCGGCCACATAGTTGACTGTGTATGTTTGGCCATCGTCAGCAACGTAAGAGAATGAGCCGCGCACTACGATAGCCTCGTGATCGGTGCCGACGTCTTTCAATTGACCCTCCTCTTGATGCAATTTTCCGTCGCTAGTTTCCACGCTGTAGAACAACAAAATCAACATCTAAAGCTGGTACCGGTTACCACAACAGGACTTATTGTGCACTTACACGAATTTGTATCCCTCGGGCTGGACATCCGAATCGTAACGCAAAACTTGAGCATCGGAGCTGGCTGATGGTGGGGCAGCCATCGCGACTCCAGCGAGTAAAACGGCAACAAAAGCGATTGTGAATTTCATTTTAAATTGTGGCAAGCGAATGTTCACTAGAGAATAACGTTGTTTGTATGCGGACTAGGCGAACTACTTGATAGCGGTGTTTCGTTTGTTTGTTGTTTACCGTGCAAGTACCGAACAATTAATGCTTACCATTCAATCACATTACAGGCCATTTTATAGTTGTACCGAGACTTGGAGCGTACACGTCAAAAATTACAAGCACTGGGTAGACGCATGTGTGAGCAGGCCAGCGAACCAACAAGTGAACGGGCCACAACTACACCGAACTGTAATGTGTACCAGTACCAACCACAGAAACGACACCTATGCAATAGCATCAACCACCATTGGCCGAAGATCAAATTGAATGCTTCAAGTGCACAAGATCATCTTTCGTCTCGCCACAAGAAAAGCCATTTGTTGGGCAATGACAAAGTCGCAGGGCACCTCACAAAAGTAAAAAAATCATACTGAGCCACATGAAACTAGTTTTCTTCTTGCCAAAAATACAAAAACAAAAAATGTGATTTCACATACATGCAAATATGTATGTACACATCCATTTACATTTGCCATTCATCGAAAAAACCATGCATATTTCGTGTTAGCCGTACATTGTCGGTCATCGCGATCCTTAGTGGACATGCGGTTGGGTTTGACAAAGTTTAGCCACCTAAAATCGGTTAAAACTGAAAAGTACACAAAGCACTGCATGTCCTTGAAATGTGTCGGTATAGTAACCTAGATTACAGTATGTTTTGTAAGACCACCTTAATTTGTACAAAGCTTTTTCAATAGGCCGCTAGAAAAATCATTGCTCCGTGGTAGGGTTGTCATCTCATTAAAAACGGTTAAGGTGAGATTAGCAAAGTCCCAGGCAAGATGGTTTCGAGTTTGCTATGTTCGCTGCTGTTCCTATTGATATCGTGTTTTATGACACTTTTATTGCCTAATGTCTAAAGTGCTGATTGCTTTTCGACGCATAAATTGTCATTTACCATTGCGCAGGCATTTCGCTAAGTTGCTGGCCATTTCTGGTTCTTCAGCCTTTTGGTATTTCACTTTTAGCTGGATATATAATACGAAAATTATGGAAAGTAACTTGTTTATCATTAACTCCGCCAGGGGTATACATATGTGAATGGGCCATTCCGTGGTAACAATAAGAATAAGTCATATAAATGTATATGTATCAAAATGTATATTCGAATATAAAAGCATTTCCGAGTCGCTATAGGTGAGTGTTGAGCCTTCATAGGAGCAGTAGCGCCGTTGCCGAACTGAAATACATTCAATATGATTCCTAGTGGAGAGCATCAAGACGTCAGTTAGGCCGACTATTCGACATTTCTGCGTTTAGTTTCTTTGGGTTTTACTTGTGTACTCTTCATTGCGAAAGATATTTATTTACAGATTCTACGTGTTCATTTGGATGCGGCAAAACAGTTTTGTTTTCTGTTTTTTTGTTATTCAAAGAACAATTTTTAATAACAACCAACGAATATGACTTGTTCCTGGTAAAATAAATTTGAAAAATAAGAGATAAAAATTATTTCTCCAAGTAGTACAGTATTTCAAACGATTTGAAATGTTTGATCAGATGAAAACCAAATATATAAACGTAGTACAACTCGTATGGTCAAGGTCACTCCCATTTTGTTTGACAGTATTCGGTTTAAGTTGTGAATTCCATTTTTGTTTGAATTTATATACTAAGCAGAAATTTGTAGGCGGTCGCATTGCAGTCGTCGATCAAAGTGGTCCATCTGAACCAGATCAAATTTTGACAGACTACAGGGTGAATTGAAAAGGTGCCACACAACGGTCCAACTTTTATACACATGTTTGAATTATATTAATATAATTCCCCCCTCCCTTGAAATTTGGTTTTGCTTTTTATTATAACACCAACTGGTTGCATATGCAAATTTTAAAAAAATGTTACCAGCCTTCATGACGTTATATACCGCATATGTAAGGATGTAGGTGTAGGTTTGTACTACGAACACGTTCATCTTTGTGTTTAATTGTTGTCATGGTTTCATGCCAAATTGATGGGAAAATAAGCCGTACTAATTTAGCCCAACCGAATAGGCAAACACGACGTCCAGGCGAGTATCACGTGATTTTTGCCTGATCGCCAGGGCAGGTTTCATGACAGACAAAAAAGAAACGGTCGGGACCAAATTCGGTTGACATTCCCCAAACTGAAATCGAATTTATTTAGCATAAAGGGAATCAAACATATTGCCAATCTTTTATGCTGTGTTATGTACGGTATAGTAGATCAAACATACTTTCGATCATTTTCGCCCTTCTATAGTTCGATTTTGCAAATTTTTCAAATATAATATACAATGAAAAAACACCGCAATATTGTACTGACTTAACGGTTCGCGAAGTTTGAAGCTGCGTGGCTTTTGCACTATTCTGCGTCCTATTTTTAGAACGAACGTGCATTCAAACTCACATAAATATAAAATATGTATAAGTAAATTCGACAATCAATAAAGTAAAACAGCATCAAAGCCCCCCCACAGAACTTGGCCAAAAGGTTAGCGGACTGGTGGGCTGATTATGTGTGGTCGTTTCGATTTGGTTATTTGGCTAATGTGGCACACCTTATTTGAGACATTTAAGTTTTTCATGTCTCACTCATTATAATCACATGTCTGGCTAATGTTTGAGTGCCTTACAGTGAAATGGTCTGACTGTAAGATTTGATGGTCATGCGAGGATTTACTGCTATCCAATTATTAATCAAAAAACAACTTGAAATTTGAAGTGCGACAAGGCCTACAATGCCTGTTGCAAACGAATGGACAATGGTGAGCAGACCACCCCTGATCACCATAGGAGATGACAGAAATAATCGTTTGCATTTTCAAATTTTTTTCGAATTTTTTCTTGATTTCATGTTTGAAATAACTTTTGGCTTTTTGGTTGTTTTAACGAATATTGCTTTTGGTGTCGTTTCGATGGATAGGTGATTGGTTGTTGTTACGCTTGGTCAGCCGGTTGGGATGGTTCGAATGTTTGAGTGAAGCGAGAACTTCTTTTGCGACTTGGTTTCATTGTGGTCATAGTGGTTGCGGTCGCGCGGTGCTCGTCGGTCGGACAGTCCGTTCGTATGGATTTCTATAAATCAACATTAATTAGTTGTTTTTGTATATAAATATATGTCGCCGCGCACTCGCAAGCGCAGTAGTCTAGCTGGAACAGTGCCGAAAAACCGTTTGCGCCATTACAACACACAAACCCTTTTACACACTCATTCATTTGCACACAGCACTCTCCCAACACCGCCCATTCATACAGTTGTCGTATAAATAAGATTCGCAAGTGCCAGAAATCGGCCGCTGCTGTTCTGAGAGAGATCCACGGCTTGCACCTCTGTCACTAGTACGTTCGGTAATGGCACGGTACGACATCGCTTTGTTCGCCCTTGTTGCTTGTGCCACATCGCTTATGCACGCTATTGCCGCCGCTCCCTTAGATGTTCGCGATGGCGACGCTGGCGATTCAGTGCAAATATTAAAATACGAAAACGACAAAATCGGTGTGGACGGCTACAAATTCGCGTAAGCCCCAACCCAAAAAAGCCTATACACTAACACACACATAGCTAACCGCAGTTCGGGCGCAGTTTCTATTATAATAACTCAGCTCGTTCTTTTCACCAGCCCGACTGTCAGAAGCACAATAAAACACACAAATCCGACTATTTGCAGCTTCAAAACAAGCGATGGTGTGTCACGCGAGGAGACGGCCACTCTGAAAAACCCCGGCACCGATCTCGAAGCCATCTCCGTACAGGGCACAGTCACGTGGGTAAGCTCGGACGGGCAGGAGTACACGCTCAACTATCTGGCCGACGAAAATGGCTTCCAGCCGATGGGCGCTCAC
This sequence comes from Themira minor, assembly GCA_001014575.1. Lineage (NCBI taxonomy): Eukaryota > Metazoa > Arthropoda > Insecta > Diptera > Sepsidae > Themira > Themira minor. The sequence goes on from JXPZ01007396.1 coordinate 16,454, forward strand.
TTGCCAGTCGCTCCTGAATCGTAGACGGGAAGTCGCATATGCATAACGATTGCACGGAACGGGACGGTATGAGACGGGACGAAGCGTGCTTGTAAACTGTGAACTGTGAAGCTTATTTATGTGGCCACATGGCATTGCAACGCACTGTGTCGCGCTCTATATGCTATTGCAGCTTGTGTTTCGTCTAGTATTCTAGTCGTTTCTTTAAATAAATAAAGAAAATGTATTCTCACAGGCGTTAATTTCATTCATTGCAACCGAGAACTTGTCTCTGTCGTCTATGGAAATGTGTCCATCTATCCTCAACGTACCGCTATCGAAATTCAAAAGGCTGCTTTCGTTGACTCTCCTGCGATCGTTACATCGAAAAGGCAATTGGTGTGGTGTGAAGTGGATAGAGCTGTGATTGATTTCAGATAAATTACTTTCGAAGCTGGATGGCCCCTACAAAAATATTAGCGAATAATAACAACCACATCACATGAACAACAAAGCAAGTGTGCCAGCTTTTGACTTAATTGCTCACCTTGGATGTGATGAGTTGTTGTCCAAGCGACTATCTGCAGATTTTTTCGTTGATTGACACCTGATTGCTAACATCAGGAACATGACGATCAACGATAACGGAAGAACCAATGTTCCAACAAATTGATACTCTCCACAATAACGATACTCATTACGAAATGTCATATTGGGTCATTCCACATTCAAACACTTCCTTTCCCATTATCAATATCTCCACCAGCTATCGTAATCGTTTTTGGTGATTCGGTGAAATAACCTTGAGAGACGAATGATGGGAATAGGAATTAGCTGCTGCTTTCCCACTAAAAATGTAATAAACTACAATAACAACAAAAACACAAAAAGTTGTCATTAATTATCATAATCAAAATGAGGTACACCAACTCTTACACACACTACGAATGTAGGTGGAGATATTTTGTTGATCCATTACCACTACCACCACCATAATCACAGGTACAAAAACAAAACTTAAATAAAATTCCAATTGTCCGCAAACAACGGCATCGCATCGCAATATTGTGGTCGTCCGTGCTATTTACTAAGGTCATCAGCACGTTCGTAGCCAAACGCGCCGACTGCAGTTGCCGCCGAACGGGTTGCGGATGACATGGGCGCAGACTGCCCCTACGCTGCTTTCAAAACGTTTTCTGTTCAATCATTGTTGTATGCTCGGCTCTGTTTACTTGCCATTGTTGTTGCTGCTGTTAAATTTTCTGTTACTCGTTTTAATATCTCACACCCCTCCACAACCCGCGCCCCACCCCTCAGTGGCAGCGATGATAACTTGTAGATTTTTGGAGGTTGTTGAAACGCCCTAAGCTGAAGTGGCAATAACAATAATGATAATAACAACAAAAAATGTAAGCAACAAAAACAAAAAACCATGTCTGCGTGCGATTGAGCATCATTAACCGATCCTCCGATCGTTGGTAGGTCAGAGATGCCATCCATTGGAACTAAAGTGAAACGATATTTTTTATCATCGTCATAATCGTATTTCAGCCAGAGTTATTTGGGTTTTTTACGTTATGCAATCGGTGAAATATATTGGCAGAATTACGCAAAGACCTCGGGGCATGTACGTCGGAGCGCGAACGCCCTGGCGAACGTCAACATCAATCAAATTCACATCAATTGACAAGCTTTCGGCAAAGTGCCTTTTATGAGCTCTCGTCGTCGATCGTCGGGCGTGCTCGTCTCTATCGGCCTTATCGACTCCATGTATGTACTCGCACCCACTCATCTCTTCATCTTTGCAATTACGATTGTACTGTTCAATTGAATTTTGTGATATCGTGAGGTTTCATACTCACTAACTAAAATTCCATTGTTTGTTTGCCAATTGGGTAACTCGTAAATAGTTTGTTGTTATTTATTTGTGAATGTCATCCCAAATGCGGTTTATAAATGGGGCAATTTCATTAGAGGTCTTCAAATAGTTAAGAGGAGTCGTCGTCGTCAATTGTCTAGATTACTCACTTGGGAAGTGCCATCGCTGACATTCGTTTATGAATTCAAACATAATCCTCGGTATCGTCCTATGCTGCACTAGTTAATGGTACAAGCCGCCCCATTGGATGACTCCAAAAATTCACAAATTTTGCGTTACGATACTGACATAAACGCTAACCTCGATGGCTACTCATTCGGGTGAGTTTCAATGCCGCGCAAATCGTCACCTATCTTAAGGCATTCTAGTTCAAACGAATTTGTGGTGGTCCCCTTGCAGCTACGAGACGAGTGATGGCATTAAAAGAGACGAGAAGGCCGTGTTAAAAAATGCCGGCACGGACCAAGAGGCCATATACGTCACCGGCTCCATAAGTTGGGCTGCCCCCGACGGCCAAACCTATACGCTCAACTACATTGCGGATGAGAATGGCTTCCAGCCGCAAGGCGATATAACTGTTAGGTAGATTATAATATACAGAAGAATACAAATACAACAACGTTCTTCAGTTTTCAGATACCTGGCAGCATTACAAATTTTTTAAATGTCTTACTTAAATTTATGGCTTTTTCTTGGATAAATAAAAATATGTGCGTCAAATCTTAAGCTCTTCTATTTTAAATCTTTTTTTTTTTAAATCAGTCTTATACAGGATTAACCAAATCGATCTCCAATTCTAAAGCACGTTTTTTCCTGCAAAATTATTGGAGAATTAGAATATGTCCAACAATTATAAAAAAGAACTTCCAAGAGTTCATAGAGGAGATAGGTTAAAGGATGGGCTTTTCGACGTTTGCACCACCGCTGTTATTACATTTGTTTCGAGCAAAGTAAGAAGTACAACAAGATCCCATAAAGTATACATATGTACATAGGCTTCAAATCCTGCAGTGTACATAGGGTGGAATAGTATATTTTGTCATCTGCCTAAAACCCGCTTAACTTGTATGAAGAACTGAAAACAAGAGTGCTTCGAGAATGAATGATTCTCTCGGTTTCACCATTAACACATTTTCATTTCCGAAATGAGTGAAATATCAAAAGAATGTCGCGAAACATGCATAATATGCAAAAAAGTAAGCCTTCCACAATGACAACTACAATAACAATATATTCAACGAATACAAAAGAGAAGTGTAAATGTGCAATTAAGGATTTCTGCAAATCGTAGTGACCATGTGACGAAGTGTGCTAAGAGTGCCGATCAAAAGAGGGAGGTGCATGGTAGGGATGTCACATGGTGCCGAGTTTAGGAAATTTCGTGATTTACACTGTAGGGAGTGGTGGAGGTTCAGTTGGAGTGGCTGCGAAAATATAAGGAACCGAACAATACATAAATTGGTTGTTATCGACGTAATGGCATTTAGTGTTTGTTGCCGATAATCAACAGCATATTTATTCAATGATGAGAGTTATTATTATTTAATATAAAGGTTTCGATAAAAAGGATGCTCAGACAAGTACAAGTACAATTTCAGGTGAGCTCCATCCAAGCGATCTTCATGTAAGTGTTCTCTACCTATAATATTTGTCGTTGCGATAGTTACGATACTAGCAACGGCTTTGTCCGCTCCGAGCAGGGCGAGTTGAAGACCACTGAGGATGGCAGAGCCCATGTGGTGCACGGCAGCACCTCGTGGACAGCACCGAATGGCCAAAAGTATGAAATCATCTTCAATGCCGACGAGACTGGCTACGATCCATTGCTCAAACTGGTCAACTAGACGCCGTGCGGCCTCCGACTCGAACCAGTGTAATATCTACTAGGCGGTTCACATTTTTGATGGCATCCAGAATTGAATAAAAGAAACGATACACATTTTTAGAAATAGAAAATTATGAAACCACCTCAGGTTTTTTTTAAATATTTGCAATTTCAATTTCTTACATAATGTGACTAAAAATGTCGCACATTTAAAAGGGACCGGTTTGTCAAAAAATATCGCTACAAAATATGACACTGGAAGCCGACTTCAACGGAAAACGGTTCTTTGGCCTGCCCGACTATGTCACCACCTACATTGCCAAACCTCCATTAGTTGTTTGTTAATCGTATCGTAAAATTTATACAAATTAATGACCCAATATACATAACATCGTATATGACTTCTTAATAACGGAGTATAGGTACATATATAATGGTTATGTAGCATGTAAAAGAGGCAACAATTTTCTAGCGAACTAACAAGAATCAGTCCGTGTACTTTTTTCGCTAAGCCAATCGTGGAATGGGAATGCAAGTTATTCTATGCAAATGCAAATGGAGAACCGATTTGGAAATTTAAATCGCAGAAATGTCTTCTCACGTCATCGAAACCGAAATTGAAACTTATATTGAAATTGAAATCCAAACTGGATATCGTTAGACAGTCGAACTGATGGAACCACTTTGAAGGTCATACGATTAGCATCGCCATTAACATTATCATATACACATTTAGTATGTGTATTAGTCAGAGCTTAGCCAACAAAACAAAACACAATACAGCTTAGCCTCCGTGAAGTGGGTGTGGGAGAGGGGACATTTTATCTTTGGAATTTCTTAAGCAGTGATAATTAATTTCGGAACACACACAACCAGGCGGACGATATTAAAAGCCATAAAAGTAATAAAAACTATATCACAACAATAGCAATATGAAAACTTCTCAGTATTGTTCACTAAAATTACTTTTGATTTGTTAAGGGATAACACAATGGTAGAATTTTGAAAGGAGGGACAATGGACTAAAGTGAGTTCAGTTTCACGTTGATTTCGGCGAACCAACTTAAGTAAGTATACACGATTGACGAATTTATTCTTCCAACCAACCGTCCATGTCTTTCGATTTTCCACAAAACAACAATAAATTTACACTATTGAAATAGCTACATGAGTTTCTCACACGACTAACCAACATCACAATACTTGCTGCTGCTGTAGTAACGAAGACGAACAAGCAAGCTGTGTTGGCCCAGTCAAAAATATTCATGTCGGTTGGATGTGAGCAAGTGTGTGAGTTTTGGGTTCTTGTCCGGTTTTTGTTTTTTTTTTTTGTGTAAGTGTTATTTATACATATTTGCACTAAAGGGTTAGTAACTGACTAGTGCTTCTGTATGTGTGTGAATCGAACGTAGTTGCGTGGCTAATAGGCCAAGTCGAAATCGTCGCAGAGCCGTTTGAGCTATAAATTGTAACAAATTTTGTGAAAATATATCATTCAGATTACGACACACTCGGTGTTCACTTCAACAGCCACCAAATAAAACTAAAAAAACCAAAATGAAATTCCTGATCGTTTTCGTTGCTCTCTTCGCTTTGGCTTTGGCCCGTCCCAATGGTGATGCCGTAGTTCTGAAATCAGAATCTGATGTGGGTCCTGAATCCTTCCAGTACGCGTAAGTACCAAGGAACAACACGTTTATAGTAAATACCAAATACAATTTCCAACTATTATCATATTAACAGATACGAAACCTCTGACGGTATTATGGCCGAATCAAACGGTCATTTGAAAAATATTGGTACCGATAATGAGGCAATCGTCGTGAAGGGTTCCTTCTCGTATACCGGCGATGATGGCCAAGTCTACACAGTCAACTATGTTGCCGATGAGAACGGTTTCCAACCTCAAGGTGCCCATTTGCCCGTCGCCCCCGAGGCATAAGTTACCATTAATTTCGTGAATTCGAAAACATGTTGTTGACGAATACTGTTACCTGTTAGCATCGCTATACATCCTACCAACATCCCACTTATATGTTTTTTCTCCACTTCCGACACCGTGCTGGATCTTCAATTACGCCCTACACGGCGATGCGCATAACTGCGTGTACCAATGCCGAAATTAGATCTAGTAGTCAGCACTCCTATTCCCATCCATAAATCCCAAAAGCAATAGCTTGTTCGTGGCCACAACCAACAAATGCGGTGAATGTGTATTCTATGAATAAATTGTTACTTAGAGTAAGCTAATGAAAACAAAAAGAAATAAATAAATAAATTGAAAACAAAAGTTAAAGCTGAACTCCTAATAAAATAATATGATTATTTCGATGATCTGGAAATATAGAACTTTGACTGAATATAAATTCTTCATATCTTCGTGACATCTTCGAATAAAAAACATGAGATAGAAAGCAACAGTATTTTCAACTCGTAATTAAAAAATTTTACAACTAATTTATCGTATAATATGATTTAGATAAGTCTCATCTCTTGGGTCTTAAGCTAAATGAGGACAACAATTTATCGTATAATATGATTTAGGTTAGTCTCATCTCTTGGGTCTTAAGCTAAATGAAGACGAGACGAGTTATCAACAAAAATTGGTTTTCAAGTACAAAGTAAATTGTTATGCCTCCCAAAGGATGTAACGCTAATGGTACCAATTTTACTTAATCTTAATTTTCTCCTTTTATCTTAAATCAAATATTTTGTGAATTAGTTGTATAAAATAAATCACTAACCACGTAATTCGATAGCCATTGATAATGCTCTAACTAGTCATACCATTCGTTTCTAAAGTTTATAAAGTTTAAAACGCAAATATTTTATGCATTTGGCTGGAATGTAAATTTGTTGTTCTTAAGATAAGGTCTTAGAACAGGCCTAGCTTTCATCAGATACCAACCAACCAACAAGGGTACTGTGTAGGGTACCACTTTCATACTTTTGTTTGATTAATGGTCATTAGTATGGGGACTGCATTGCAGATGATTGATTCATGCATACAATTTTGCTTAGTTTTGTCGCTAATGTGGTTTCTAGACAATAATTAATGTTTCCAGCTCTTTGACCATTGTACTCCGATGCTGATAAATTAATAACAAAATGTTTTTGATTTATTTCCTTCTTTTCGTTTCAAAGTGGATGTTTCGTTGTGTTACTTATTTTTTTTGTATGTCATTTCTACTATAAATTAGAGAGAAACTTCAATGGAGACATTAGAAGTCAACGAGACTATTAAAAGAATACATCTAATATCACGCAAAATACAATATTAATAATAATGAAGTTTCTCATTGTATTGGTCGCTTTGTTCGCTGTCTCTTTGGCGGCCCCTGCTGATGTGGATACTGTTCGTCTCGAATCGGACGTTCATGCGGAAGGATACAAGTTCGGTTGGGAGACCAGTGACGGCTCCAAGCACGATGCCGAAGGACAACTTACGAATGCTGGTTCCGAAAACGAGGCCATCGTAGTGCGCGGATCCTACTCGTTCGTCGCCGATGATGGTCAAACCTACACAGTGAACTATGTGGCTGACGAGAACGGCTTCCAGCCAGAGGGAGCCCATTTGCCCAATGTCCCAATCGGTCATGACGGTCAACACTAAAAAGTCGCCACACAACAACAGCTGTTACATAGTTTTTGTAAAATGTATGAAAAATAAAGAGAACAAGAGTATTACAATAGCATTGACTTTTGCCCGGTTAGTTTATAACCAAAAATTGCACTACATACACGTCGCCATTCCATGAACTGATAAAAGACACATCGGTCCATTTTTGATGAAAACTAAACATTAAGCTGAATATTATGGACGACAATCAAACTATTTAAGACCATGTTCGACTAGCTAGCTATGTGGATGCAATTTTGTGAGAAAACCTCTTTTTCCCATACCACAGTGTTGATATGGGACTTAATTCCAATATATTATATGGATATAATGGATATATTATATCCATTTAGTGATCCTGTATTGACAAATGAAAAAAACTATATTGAACCATGGTTAACATTTGTATTTTCGATTGAGTGGGAAACTTATACTGAAAATACAAACTAGCGAGAATACCAGGCAATGGCTTAAAGAATATAATAAATTTATAATAGTTTCTCCTCCAACAAACAGCACCCTACACATCGATGATCTTTTAATTATAAAAACTTAACACAGTTTTAGTAAGATAGGGTCCTAAGAATTGACCAAAAAGTTCTGAAGGAACCACCGAAACACATAAGACTTTGGAACTCTCCAAAAGTATGGTTTTCATAATCACAGCCATCACAAAACGTTTAAAGGACTCGCTCCCATTCCTTAAACTTCCATCGAAGAAACACACACAATTTTTAAAATCCTATAACTAATTATAAAATCTGTGATTATAAATCCTATCCATAGATAAACCGTAGACAACCCAATAACGTGATCCGATTATCTAACGATTCGGAGAGCATATTGGTTGTTTTTAAATTATTCAGAAGAAGGTATCCTTTCCTAAACGTTATTTCATGGAAATGTCTCAGAATAAATATATTTAGCGTGATCCTAACAGTAAATTCAATACAAGAGTATTAAAGACTCTTCAATAATTTCAATTCAAAAAGTCGAATTTATTTGCTTGGCTTTGTTTTGTCCATCAGTTTCAAATATTATTACAATTCCATAGGAAGCAATTTAGGCTACTGGCAAATGAGCGCCAGTTGGTTGGTAACCGTTCTCATCGGCAACATAGTTGACGGTGAACTTTTCGCCGGTCTTCTCATCGACGGTAGTGTAAGAGCCATGGACAACGAGAGCCTCGTGTTCGGTGCCAACATCCTTCAATGTTCCTTGAGCGTCCTGAGAAACGCCGTCGCTCGTTTCGTATCCGTATTTGAAGCCATCGGGTTGGACATCAGAGTCCAAACGCACAGTTTGCACATCGCTAGGGGCAGCCATGGCAATGGCAAAGAGAGCAACAAAGACGATCAGGAATTTCATTTTAATGATTTTTGCAGTATTGCACGACTGTTGCGATTGAAGTTGCAAAGGCAATGAATACCCTTACTTGCCGACTACTTGCTTTTATACAGATTCGGCTGACTCACCTGCAGATTATATTTAATTTTGAATATTAAATGTTTTTCACAAATTTGTATCGATGCAGAAAAATGATGAGAGACACGTCTACACACTAAATGTATGCATTATACGTATATAATAAATAATATGTGTGCATATATTTTTGATCCGTATATGCCCGCAGAGCGAGAATGCCGGTAGGGGACGACATCGAATTTCGCTACTTGGCGACTAGTCGACCCCGCCTAACGAGTTCAGCAGATTAGCAAACCTAAATATCGTAAATTGCAAGCTAAAATATTGACTTCTATCAAATGCTAAATAATTATGAAGATAAATAAATTCAACAAATACATGCAAAAAGAATTGATATACTCTAAATAAAGTTGTTCCACGAAATTCGGCTAATGTATACAAAGGGGTATCTTTAATGTGTGCACCCGATACCCTCCCACCACTCAGTGACAACTGATTTTATTATCGTACTTCAATATTGCACAACCATGAACAAAGTCATTGTGTGAGACGTTCATTTCATGTTTGAGAATCGTATAAATAGAACGCGCAGATATTCAACATGCCATCACAAAGTCTCACCACTTCTAAGAATCAAAATGAAATTCCTCATCGTTTTTGTTGCTCTCTTCGCCATCGCCATGGCCGCTCCAAGCGATGTACAAACTGTGCGTTTGGACTCTGATGTCCAACCCGATGGCTTCAAATACGGATACGAAACGAGCGACGGCGTTTCTCAGGACGCTCAAGGAACATTGAAGGATGTTGGCACCGAACACGAGGCCCTCGTTGTCCATGGCTCTTACACCACCGTCGATGAGAAGACCGGCGAAAAGTTCACCGTCAACTATGTTGCCGATGAGAACGGTTTCCAACCAACTGGCGCTCATTTGCCCGTGGCCTAAGTTTCTTCCCGTGGAATTGTTTCAACTCAACGCAATATGATTACAAATAGAATGCAAATAAATTGAAAATTAAAAATTTAATCTATTTTGGTTTTATATTATTAATAATTGAATATGTTTTTTGGTGTACTATTATAATATTCATGAGGATATTATTATTAATTTACTTGAAAGATTTGTTTTATAAAATCGTTTGCATTTCTAGCCGAATTAACACTGTTGCTTAAAATTTGCCCAATATTTTTTAGTTTTAGTGAATTATCAATGTGCAGTTTATGAATTTGGGACAATTGGTGGGTAGTCCAAATGTTTCTTATAATATATAAAATCATATAAAATAAAATAATAAATTAGTCAGCTCCGGCTTTACAAATCATGTAACTATACTTTTTATTTGTGAGTGCATAGGTAAATTTAGGTAGACTTAGACTTGGGTCCATGAATTCATATGGCTGGTGCCATAACCCCAAGGTGAATTCGAGACACATTTAGGAGGCATTTTTTGTTGTACGTTTCTTGTTTTATTAGTGTTCATCATTTACAGCTGGTTTGTTAAGTATATGCAGTATTGAACATAATATGAAATTCTAACAAATTGGGCATTTGGTTTGGTCACTAGACTAGACCCTAGAAAAATCCAATTTAAATGACCTAAATTTGTTTAAGTGTTTTTTATTCGTTTTGTATGAAAATTACCGGTACTATTGTACCTATATATGTAATTTCCAATATATGATATTAACAGAAATAAGTGCTCGGGAGTCATTTTATCAATTTGAGTTTCATTTTTTTTAAAAGTTTACGAAACGGACCGTCAAACAAACTAATGTATTCCAATAAATCGGCCTAAAATTTGATACTCATTAGAAATGTACAGACTTTTTATAGCTCTACGAGTGACTCTTTCTGTGCGTTAAAAAGGTAAACTAATTTAGTATACATTGTACTTCCTCTTAAGGTTATAACAAGGAAATTAAAATAGTATAGAAAACTTGTAGTCCATCGACTTGTCCCGATCATGTTCAGATTTACTTTTGATTTTGCCGCGTTTCGCACATATTCATGTGTTTGTTGTGGGGCTGGTTGCAAAATCTAGATCTTATTTATAACATCATAACGGCAAGTTTATATGACATTTATTATGCTAGATTTTAATTTTCACAAAGCTATATTTCTTTAAGATTCGTTAGCTGACTTTATTCTAATTTATTTGTTGTTATTTTATATTTTTTCTGCATTGTGACCAATATATAAGGCCATCAAATGCACTTTGATAATCATTCCAAGTTCCTTACTGAAACAGTAACCAACAACCGAAAAACTCAAAATGAAATTCATCATTGTGTTCGCTGCTCTCTTCGCCGTCGCTTTGGCTGCTCCTTCGAATGTCGAAACTGTTCGTTCGGATTCTGACGTCCAGCCCGAAGAATTCAAATTCGGCGTGGAGACCAGCGATGGCACAAAGCACGATGCATCCGGCAAAGTTAAGGATGTTGGCACCGAACACGAGGCAATCGTTGTGCACGGCTCATACTCTTGGGTCGATGAGAAGACCGGTGAAAAGTTCACAGTCAACTATGTTGCTGATGAGAACGGTTTCCAACCACAAGGTGCCCATTTGCCAGTTGGACCTGAGGGACACTAAAACAACATGATAATACAATACAATAAAATGCAAAAAAAAACCTACAAATTCTGTTTAATTACTTATAAAGCCTTGGGCTTTCCTAAACTAAACAATAATACATATTTCTTTCAGCCTAGAATAGGCGCAAAATCCCCATTCATTCGTTCATAGATGATGTCACACCCAATGGCCATCCTTGGGCAAACCCAGTAAATTTTCAGAATAATTTTGTTGAATCCCTTTACTTTTCATACATATATATGTGATACATCTCAATTTGAATATTTTAAAACATTTCATTTATCAAACCAATAACCTCAATGAAAAAATGGTTTTGCTATTACTTTACATACAAAGTAAAATGAAACTGATGAAGAACTAAATAGACCGTGCCCTGAAACATTGGCAACCAAATCCAAATGGTTGGTTCCTGTAGTGGGTGTGTAACAAAACTATGTTTGCTCCTGTAGTATTGAAAGTGTATCTTACCTTATGGCTTATGAGTAATTCGTGGACGAAATGGTTGTTCGAGAAAAATGTCGATATCAAAAGAAACGACTATTAATATGGAACTGCGAATTGCCCGTAATGGATAAACTATTTCAGCGATTTAATTTAGGTTATTTGGGTCGTACGGCGCAATGGGATTGTTCATAGATGATTTTCGCGATTACCGGCGAGGTCCGTTCGTGACAATCATAACGAATGTCTGAGCGCGTCGATTGTGGGAAGTGATTTCTACGGGCGACGAGTCGTATCAAAGCCCATCAAACCGATTTGAACGTTCGACGGGTATGTGCGCACGGAAGCACTGCATTGTAACAGAAGAATCCGGCGCCTCTGATATCGACTGTTTTATAGCCTGACAAAACTTACAGCAAGAATTCGGCATAGTTTCAAACATTAAAATGCCCAATAAATTTAGGTGATGCTGATCGTACGAGACAGAGAGTTAAAAGATACGAGAGGCATTGACCAGGCCTTTATATTTTTGGGACTGCAGTCACTTCCTGAGTATTCGCTGTGTTGGTTCGCCTCAATTCGATTCCATACGATTTGTTGGTTTTTTTTGTCATAGCAAACCAGTCCACATTTGGTTTATTGAAATTAACATGAATACTGTCCATTTTTGGTATCCAATAGCTCAGAGCATATGCATATTACCACATTAGCATTTGACACAAAAACCGGTTCATAATACGAACATACACGCACACATATATTAAAATTTAGTTGGTTTCAGTTTAGTATAGTGGTCTGTCGGATGTCTTTATTGTTTTGATTTCGTTTTCAATTCCGTTTTCAGTACAATTTTCTGGTTTTTTACAAATTGAAGTTCAAGTTGAAGACCTATGAAGCTTCATTAGAATTGATGCAACTGAATCCGAATTTGCTTAAATCGTATAAATAGAATGAAGCGAAAACCTAACGCCATCACAAGCCACAGAAGCCTTCACAGCTCAGCATCCAAAAAATAACAAACAACCAAATACCAAAATGAAATTCCTGATCGTTTTCGTTGCTCTCTTCGCTTTGGCTTTGGCCCGTCCCAATGGTGATGCCGTAGTTCTGAAATCAGAATCTGATGTGGGTCCTGAATCCTTCCAGTACGCGTAAGTACCAAGGAACAACACGTTTATAGTAAATACCAAATACAATTTCCAACTATTATCATATTAACAGATACGAAACCTCTGACGGTATTATGGCCGAATCAAACGGTCATTTGAAAAATATTGGTACCGATAATGAGGCAATCGTCGTGAAGGGTTCCTTCTCATATACCGGCGATGATGGCCAAGTCTACACAGTCAACTATGTTGCCGATGAGAACGGTTTCCAACCTCAAGGTGCCCATTTGCCCGTCGCCCCCGAGGCATAAATTGTTGCTGCCAAGACCATATTTTGTTTTTGATAATATGTTCTAGGCACTGTCCTCTTTACATAATAGTTGAAATAAATACAAAAAAATTATTTTTTATTTTTAAAATCTTAAACAGATTATATGCTCGTATATATTTCCACGGAACATTAAATTACACTCGCTATTTACATGGTAATCTGATCATTTTTGGCACACTGACTGAACGACCACCAACTAAAATATGAACAACAAATATTTACACTATCGGATAATCTGCATTGCGGCAGGAGGAAGGCTAGACTTAGTGGTTAGGTCGGTTGATCGATTTGGTCAGCACGTAAAAAAACGTGCAGGCGACTGACTTCGGATACAAATGCGTACAAATGGTGTTTCACGACGTTACTACTTTGGTATGTGATCACCTTCCGGCTGGAAACCGTTCTCATCGGCGACGAAATTCACCGTGTACGTTTGTCCATCCGGAGCCACCCACGACACGGAGCCGCGCACAGACAGAGTCTCGTCTTCGGTACCGGCATTCTTGACGACCGCTTCCTCTGTACGGGTGGTGCCATCGCTCAGTTTGTAGCTGAAAAAATGAGACGAATCGTAAGAACGCCACATTAACGCCAAACACCGAATCGCTACACATCAGGATATTTGACAGCTCCTCCGAGCAACGCTAATTACCTAAATTTGTAACCACCAATGCCAATGTTATCCATTTCGTATTCAACAATCTCCACATTACCTTGGGGGGCGGCCGCACAAAGACCCATGAACAAAGCCAGAGCAGCGAATGCAATTACCTGTAAACACAGAGGAAGGAGTTACTACTACCAATGTGTCACAAGAAGTACAGGCTATCATCTGTAGTCCTTTCGCTGAATTACCAATTTCATCTTTGTAGCTTTGTGTTCCTTCGTTAGGTATTACGAAATGTTAAATTGTTAAAGTCTATGCAGTGTATTGCAATAGCGCAAACCTTAATGCAGAATGATACTTTGGTTTGCTGTGAAGATGCATTTATATACAGTTGGCTGCCAGGCGCAAATGTAACTAAAGCTCACTCAAGAATCTTCAGAATGCACATATCGTAAATATTGCTATTTGTTGTAGCCAGTTGTGGTCATGATGGGTTTATGTTATTCTACTCACTATAGACGAACAAAACGAAAAGCACTTAACAGTCAAAGATGTACAAACAAACAGCATCAAAATTTTAAACGAACTGTTCGCTTCTTTGATACCCTTCACTCTAAACAAAACTTAGAATGTTTGTGACAAATTATGGGAAATTTCTACCATTAGGAATTTGCATGGAAAATAGCAGACACAGAATTAGAATGTATCCCCCAATCTGATCAACAATAAAAGTGAACTCTAGATTCCCTTGGCATTTATAGACCAATTTACTTCTTCCCTTTAGGACGCTACAAACGTCATGACATATCGTATATCATATGTAGGGTTAAAAAGTAATAATCATATGGATGGTCAATGAAAGCCGCACTGTAACGACGACGGTGACAAAGACGAAGATGAAGCGAGTGGTTAAATTTATCAATTGCTAATAAATATTGCAAGCTTAAAGATAACCAGCGAAAAGCCATATGCCGTTAGAGGTTAGATACTGAGCAAGTAACATTTAAGAGTAGCGTCGCCACCATACCACCTCCACGTTGGCCTTCGACATTTCGTTTGGTCGTCGGTGCAACGCATGTTGACTTGGTCTGCCTGCGGTATCTTTCCATATACTTTTCATAACAGTTTTTTCATTTTTCATTACTTATTTCTCGTTATTATGTGCGGCTTTCATATAATTTAAATATTTTAAGAATTCTTATAAATATTGCACTCTAAATTAGAGGGCAATTATCTCTTTTAAATGGGACTAATGAATTGTCATAAAGGGTGTAGAGTTTATTACATACTTTTGATGTAAGCTGCAGGTCAACTCTAAAATTTATTTAATCACAACAGTCATTATGCAATACAACAACGTCCTTGCGAAATGGCCCATAAGCGAACTTCAGCAGAAATTCAGTAAATAAAAATATGAAAAGGCGAAGGAACGGGGAAACGCCCTGATACGTTGACCGACATTTTAATTCACGCAAGCGCACATTTTGCAATGGCACAATATCTGAGCACAAGAAGGGGCACAACGAAATGTTAATTTTTAATTGCATACGCATCAATGTGTTGAAGGTGGAGATTTGCGATAAGTTCAGTACGCTTAGGTTCGGTTCAGTTTGGTTCGGCTCGGGTTGCAGCATCATTATCAGCAGCACCAAGAGATGACACAATGGCAACGAACACACGAGAAGATCCACTCGAAGCATCTTCCGTCGACCGGCTTGACGACTTAGAGCGCGAGCGCTTATGCATTCAATGGCAATGTTTACCAGACAAAAACAAAACCATAACCAAAAAACAAGTTTAAGTACAATCATCGGTCTGCCCGGTGCTTTGATGAGCTTTATTTCAATGAATTTGTATGGACAACAAACAGAAATTATATAGAAAAATTGTATTGATAAATAAAAATGTAAATGATAAATTAAATGGCCTAGGCGAATCTGACAAATTTGTATGGTATATACATATAGTATATACATATATAAGGTTACCAATGTAATGACAAAGTGAGTATACCTCCTACGGAGCATATCACTAAAAAACTAAAAACAAAAAAAAAATTGATAAAAAACAAACATTAAAATACATCTCCTGCAGATACATTAACCAATCCAACACAATCGCTATAATCGACATCAATCACAAATTACAGATGGCAACACGCGAAACCAGAAGCGGGTTTTAACGTTGCCCGAGCTAACTACAGCAACATTCTTTCGTGCGAACTTCGATCTTCTTCAAAAGCCACTCACTTGTATATGTTATTGGAAACGATTGATTGGGCTGTCCGAGGCGCGTGTACAAATGGGGTTAGTAAACAAAAATAAGGGACGTTTAACGTTAGGTGTTCGGAGTAATAATCCGACCGCACTGAGCAGGTATGGTGTCAAACCATTCCGCTCTCCCTTTAACTCGCTGAAGTTATCCGCGCCGCCTTTTCACCTCCACCACGACGATCAGCTGTGTTGCGGATAGCCGAATTCGGCCTTAGTTTTAAGATATATGTAAAAAAGCCTGGATGAAGGTATTAATTGTAGAATTTAATTTAGAGAGAATAGAAACGGAGTTCATACCGGATAGTCGAAGCAGCACCTTCGGAAATCACTCAATAAAGTAAATAGTTAAAATTAACATAATTTTTGTGACTTGTTTTCCAACGGGGAATTCCGCCAACTGCTCACGAAGTCGCCAATTCGTGACTTTTGGCAAATAGAACAAAACTGGGAAGTCGACTAGGTCGTCTGGGATTCTGCCTTAACCAGGAGCGTTGAAGGCAGAACATTAGGAATATAACTTGTAGTACTCAGATAAGACATTGCACTCATTTAAAAAAATAGTTCATTTAATTTTTCATTTCCTGGATCTTTTTTTAACATCCAGTAAGAGTCGTTTATTCAGTATCGAATTTTGAGAATTTTTTTATAATCTCCACATTAACCAGACGTAGAAAGGCCCTGGACTTTTGGATGACTTTTGAAAAGTGTATCCCAAATTGTACTTGATAGTACTAAAGATCCATGAACTTTATAATTTATGAGAATATTTAAGACATTTGTGGCTATGTTTTCTTACATCCAAATCATGCTGAAAATTAGCTTTTTCGGTTAAGGGGTTCTGGCTTTTCAATTATAAATACCGTTTGGGCAATTAAACACTCAAATATGGATAATGCTCTAAAAAATCCCACCAAAATTGTGGATCAATGCAACGACTAGTCGGATATCAGTACTCTGGTTTAATATCTATAATTAGAAATCAACCGAAGAGTCAAGTCGCTAATGGCTTATGCAATTTGTTTAATATTATGTCGTATTATAGAAAATAGTTTCGTTTCAAAAATCAACTCTTTATGTGTAATATAATATAAATCATTATCTTTTTCTACAAATGCAAAAAATGATCGGGAGTCATTTAATCCCGTCCCGGTTTGTACATCAAATGCCGTAAGCTGAGGTCGTCGAGTGCTCCGCAAAGAGGGTACTGAACGATAGAGTCGGCTGCGGCTGGTAGAACAATTCGTCAAGACAATTAATAACTAGTTTGGTGGGGATGAGCGTGTATGTTATAATACATAGTGCTGATAAAATCGAAGAAACGATACTAAACAATAATGTACGAATGTGCGGCAAGATTTGCATAGATTGCCATATCGCTCATTCCTTAGCGCCTCTCCGAGTGATGCGGAGTCCTTCACTGCTCGTTAGCATTTTGTAACGGGCCGCTGCCGCTACTGTTGCTACGTTCCGCACTCGTTTTTCTTGAGATTAGATGTTGAAGTCGCTATGATAATTAGGCCAAATTCAAACAACATGCTCCTCTTCACGAATCTAACTTACCAACCGAGCAGGCAATTTCGTTCCTCATTCAAGGTTAACATGTGTGTGAAGCTCTTTAATTTATTTTCTTTAAATTTAAATTTTTTGTTTTTTCATACGAGTAAAACTGGAAACAATAATCAAACAAGCACAACACATACATACGTCATGGCTTTTAAATGTTCGGATTTTTAATCGTTTGTATTTTTATTCATGTATTTTCTTTTCGTTTAACATATTCGAACGTATTGAGCGTCTTCTTCACATCATTTCATTTGTTCGTCCTACCTTGACATATTCATTCGGTATCTTCCACTGTGAACACAGTTCTAATTTCAAATGGTTGAAGTTGGACTAGTTGCAATTTCATTTCCACCAAATAATTATGTACTTTGGCATTTCAGTGTTATGACCCCCAAAAGGAAAGGTTTAATAACTTCGTCATTGCATTTCTGTAGCTGAGAAGCATCATTCACGCCAAATAGGGCTTGCCCCGTTGTGACGAAATCAACTCTACCCTGCGCCAGAAATCGAAATTCACACATAACATTTCCAGCAAAATCGGGTTAGATCTTCTTATTCAGATACAAAACACTGAATGACAACTAGGTTTTCTACATAGAAAAGGTTGAAGTATGGTTAATGACCCCTTTAAACCACATTCACTACTTTCTGCAATATTAATTTGTTCTATTTCAATATGTTTTACTTTTTATAATTAAATATGTGAACTCCTATGTGACCCCCTTAATACGGATATCAATATTTACTGATCATCTGAAGGTTTTGTAGAATATAGAATACTAATAGAACAATTGCGTAAATACAGAAAACCTATTGCAGAATTTTAGGCACACTAACGGATTGCTGAAGTGGAGGTCATTCGTAGTAAGGTTTGAATTCGGTCAACGGTTAAAACACAACAGTGAAATAGCTTTTAAGAAGTAAAGTTCATAAATTGCTTCACTGACATTGCATTGGTATTTATAATATGGCCCAAGAGAGGATAGCATTCTTGCTCGCTTATGCGCCTAATTAGATTTACAAAAATCTAATCACGAAGTTAACAAGAAAACAGTTTTGTATATTTTGTCCTATCTTACCTTACCTAAACTTACATACAATGACAACATAGACAAACAAAAGTTTTATGATTTGAGAACACTGGAATTGAGCGCGTCATCGGTGTCGTTCAGCCGGCCAACGAGGCTAAAGATTTAGGCGAGAGCTTGCGATTTTTCGTATTTTTCGGGCGGAAAGTATCTCGATCGGAAGACTCGCGATCCGATAGTTGTGAGTCGCCTTGGCTCGTTGTGTCCGTAAGGGAATTTGTAATAATACCAATCTCCTCGCGAGTGGTGCCATCCGGTAGCGTGTAACTGCATGGAGTTGGGTAATTATATTGAAGTAATGCGCTAATGCACAGTGGACGATCAACTAATTTACCTGAAGCGATAGCCCTGCCCAGTGGGTGAATATTCGAATTCTTCGAGTATGAATTTCGGTCTTGCATCATCAAGCCAATTGGGCGGATAGGCTGCCTGGGCGGATGGCAGGTAAGTGTGCCATGCCACCAGAACGACTAGGAACAAGAACGCGCACTGCTAAATCGAAAAGAAAATGACTCGCATTATCGTTTGTTTGGCTAGTAGTTGTCGTGGTACTCACGAATCTCGAAGCCATGCGACCGCTTTCCAATAGAGTAACAGCGAAAATGATTTACAATAACATTAATGATGGCCAAACGACTCCGATGAAACCATCGTTCGGTAATTATAGTGGAAAACCTTACACAAATCATGGACAGGCCATAGAAACGAATCAAAAGCAAAAGTAATAAAAAAAAAGAGGGGGGGGGAACAAAACAAAAGTTCAAATAAATCAAAAAAAGTGTGTTCAAAGCCGACAACGACTTCCATGCATTCATTCATTAAAATTGCCGATCACTGCGCTACTTTCAAGATAAGACTGTTCAATTTAAAATACAGGGCAGCACATTAACATTTTCGAAACACTAGAAACTTAGTTTGTTGGAGCGACCGACGGTCGGTGCTCTCATCTGCACATACCGATCGATTGAAGTCTGGCATAAGTATGCCGCAGTGGAGACACAAACCAGTTCCAAAATAAAGCTTGGCCCGCAAATACGACACACTCACAAGCAACAAGTAAAAATACGATCCTTCACGATCTCCCTCTATCTCACTCACAATTTTTTAAATGGAACTAATACCGATTAAGTTGGAGGCAACTTCCTATAAGATGTGTGTATGCTAATACCAATGATGTGTTGTGTTCTAAAATTCGGTCAAGGGGATGAACTCGTAAACGTACTGGCGTACATTTAACGATATACAACATATACAGTTATAGAGCATTTGAAACGATACGTGTTTATTCTTGTCGATATATTCGTTGTTCTTGATATTCTTGGTGTGACACAGAAACATCGAACACAGTCAATGACATCATGCCCTCACAGACCTAGAGTGGACTCGGAAGTTTCCTCGCCGTTACATACGGCTGGAAGCCGTTCTTGTTCGCCTTGTATAGTACCATGTATTCGTAGCCATCGGCGGAAATGAAACTGTATCCGCCACGAAACTCTACCGGTTTAACGGAATTGTTCTTCGTGTACTCCTTGAGATGGGACTCATCACTGAGATTTTCCATGATTTCTATGTCTTCATTGCGTTTTTGTCCGTTTTCCGTTTGGAATCTATTCAAACAAAGGAAGTGACAAATTGAAAGTAACATTTCGACACGCCATTTCACGATCTGGCTCACCCGAAATGCACCCGAGATGAATTAGTTTCAGATTTGATTGGCGTCGTTTCATCCACAGGGGCTTCAAGTACCGGTTTTGCGTAAATGCAGGCGGAGAAAATGCAGATTATCACCATACATAACTGAAAAATACATACATATGTTCAAGAGAACTCATAACTCATTTAAAACAAAAAAAAACACACATAGACATTTCAATAATTTTCCGTTATTACTCACGTGAACTTGCTTCATTGCAAATTATATTGTTTCTTTTATTTCTTTTATGACCAAAATTGATCGCCTAGTATGGAGAATCTGTGAACAAAAACAAACTATTAGCCGATTGCGAAAAAATCGGAGCAAAAGTTGCCTTCATTATGTCGTCAACCTTACCCTTACCCATAAGTTATAGGTACACATTTTCTAAAACAATAGCGCTGTATATGATTTAGACCAGATATAAAATTTGGCGTCAATGTTAAAGTTAGATGACAGAACGTTTAACCCGATTTATCCTATTTTCAATGCCAAATTTTGTTCGAGGGTCTCACAAATTTGGACAGATACACTGGTGTTCTAATATATACTATATTAAATCTGAATACTAACCCTATTTTGACTAATACTCAATTAAAATATATCGGCCAAAAGCGTTAAGCATATCCTATCCTGTGGTAGGGCCTAATTGAGCTAACAATTTTCGTTTCGATACCCAATCGTTCCCTCTATACTCTAAGTCAAGTCATGAGGAAATTATACCTCTTCGTACCAATGAAAATATGTATGTATATCGTCTTTTTGTTGTTGTTATTATTGCAGTAATTCTATTTAAAGTTTTGTCAAAACTTTAATAGTCTTTGACGATGAATTAGATATTATGACTTGATATTTTTAAAAGAATAAAGTCTATAATTTTTTGTAATATTCTTGGAACAATTACAATAAACAAAGTTCTTAGCGACGCGATCTTCTAAAATTGCGAAATTCAACTGAAACTGCTCTATTTGAAATGCCATCAGGTTGATCGCCATCGTCGTCTCTATGGGACAACACAAGCATAATCGCACCGACAACGCCGACCAGCCAAACAATAACAATTAATATAAAAGAATAACAAATTTAATTTTTGCTTTTTGCTCATATACTCAAGCGGTTTCTCAGTTGTTTCGTTTTGTTTTGTTTTCTTTTTGATCCGTATCTTTATCATCGTTTTCTTGTTGGTAGGGGGTATCGAAGGCAGCTGTTGTTATTACTATTATTACTACGATTACGTCATATACTATTGGACAACTTCAGCGAGCGCACAAGATCACTTCAAACTAGAATCAAAACCAATAAGAAACAATCGCAATAAAAATGCCAGTGGCGGAATTTAAAAAGTTTTGAAATGAAATGAATAGCAATTTTTACCTTTTAGAAAACAATTTTAATTTGTGTGCTCAAATAAGAAAACGAATAACCACTGAAGAGAAAGTACACTTTCAAATTTTCATATAAAATGCCATGTTTACAACAACAAACATACAAAATATGCACATTATCAGGTCTAATAGATGTAGCCCCCTCCGCCATCAGTATTTCCGCTGGCGCCGCCGCCGCCACCATCACCGTCGTCTGGATGGCCACCGGCTGCAGCGATCTTCTCTAAAGCCTCCTGAATTTCAATTGGTATGGGTGGCGGCGTTGGCAAATGTTCACCCTGCGGCTGGAAGCCGTTCTCGTCGGCCACATAGGTCAGCACGATCATTTGGCCTTCGGGGCTGGTGTAGGAGAAGGAGCCCTCTGCAGTTTGGGCCTCAGCTCCCTCAACGCCGGGATTCTTCAGATAGCCGGACTCCTCCACATTTATGCCGTTCGCTGTCTCGTACTCGTACTGCAAAGGGTAGACGAGTGGATGTCAGAGAAAGTATCGATCTTGATTGGCTTGTTGCCGCACTCACCTTATAAGATCCGTCCGTATTTACTTTGGATTCCATTTTGATAATAGCTATGGGGGGTCCACTGGAGCCACCACCACCTGCGTCACCACCATTCCCACCATCATAACTGAGGCCACCACCGCTCGGCGGAGCATATGAATAACCACTAGGGCCACCTGAGGACGGAGCAGGGGGTGGTGGCGGCGGTTTTGCTGGTGCTTTCGAGTATCCTGCTGGCTTGGCGTAGACCAGCGATACCGCCACGATAAGCCAGGCGCACAATACAGTCTTCAAAATTGGCATACTAACGTTCAGGAAGGCGAAATGTAAACTAAGCAGCAACCGAAATGGACGTTTCTATAAATTGCCTGGCCAACAGACCAGGCAGCACGTCTCGCTTTGCAATGATGCAGCGCGCTTTGGACATGCACATGAAGTTCAACTGCAATCGCACGGATGTTACAACCACAGATCAACTGATTGCATGGGGCACTGGAGCAATTCAACGGGATCATTTTGGGGTCGCGAACGCTTCAGCCTTGGCACAACAAAACTGTCTGTGCCACAGCTTGACTAAATACTGACAAATGATCACTGGCTGATTAATTAAGTGCTCGCTAATCTGCTGGGACAACAAAACCGGCAATACCCTAGGCGGAAAATACACTCAAATACAGCCAAATCTCAAATCTCCGCACAATCGGCAACACCTGCAAAAGAATACGTACAGCGGTAAGCAGGGCAATCACGTAGCATCACTCACTCCACATCCCTATGAAACACCATGCAAATACCATCTGAACAACAGTACCAACCCCACCTCAACACCATCGATAGCACTACCACCATCACCAACACCACTACGACCATGAATGCCACCTTTCACTACCGAACGAACCGGACACACTAATGCACATTGAATGTCTCCAACGGCAAATTCCTTACAAGGGTGACGAATCCTATAATGTCTATTAACTTTGTTGTTTCGGTGTCCGTTGCCGGGTACTGAGGGTTCGAAATCTCCAACTCATTGCGTAACGGCTTAAGTCGCATGTATAGATGGATGGCAAATTGTACTCGGTGCGGACGAAACATACCAACGGTAGCTTGTACTGATTGTGTTCAAGTTGTCCGACGAAGATGATGCCACAAGCAGTGCCAATAAGAACAGGCTCGGAACAGCTGACGAATTCTCATGATTTCATTGGCATAGGTATGAGCAAACTCGTAATACCCTACAACGTGAATTATTCCTATTTGAACACTATTTGAACTTATTGTTGAAAACCTTCCAATTTCTTATCTTACGCAATGCCAAAAAAACTGTAAAATGCCCCTTTTAAAAAATGTGTATATTCAATAAACATAAAATTGAATACTTTACAATTTGATGGATGCCAATTGTTGTCATAAAGTAAATTTTATACAAAATGGATCTACCACGCCTAACTCTGCTAAACATTTTCAAATAAGTCCTTTCAATACAACAAATACTTGCAAAATTAGGACTTATGTAGTATCCCCGCTCGATATGGGCCTCCATAGAACAATACAAAATAATACTCACCATTAAAAAGGCCTAATAATGCCAAAGCTAAGAGAATTCGACCAACTGACGCTTCAAATGCTGGCATTCCAAACAGAACCGAACCAAAACAAAACATTACCAAATGGAAACACCAAAACAAACCCCGTTCATTTTGCCTGCAACCACCTTTCGCGGTCTTCATAAAATATTATAAGTGTGCGATCAGGTCATAGAGGCTGGAGTGAAGTGGACCATGAAGCGCTTATGCACTTGCTGCCCGAACCGCACACCATGCCAAACACCACGCACCACAATTTCACCGGCCGAGAAACCAACATTGGTCGGTTCAATTGAAATTTAACACGCACTCGTTGCAGCGATTCGATACTCTCCGAACATACCACCACCACCCCCAAGTAGCAGTAAGTACAGCGCGACCCACATGGAGTTGAAAAAATATGACGATAGCACGGTCGTCAAAATTTTGCAAAACATTCAAAGAGCGAGAGAGTGAACATTTTGACAAGCACATTAAGATAAGCATCAACGAAGGCTGAACATCGCCGTGATATTGCTAGTAGTGGTGGTGGTCGGTGTGCCATGTGGAGGGTTGGATTAAATCATCACAATGTAAACTGAACAACAGAGTCGACAAAATAAATGCTAACGCAAATGCAACGAACAAACAACACACACTTGCGATCGCTCGATTACATCTCAGATATGATAAATTAGCTTGCTGACACTTAAACATTTTAATGAAGCCGTTCGTCGAACGTAATGAGGGCAACGATGACGGCGATGATGACAAACACAATATGCCTT
This sequence comes from Themira minor, assembly GCA_001014575.1. Taxonomy (NCBI): domain Eukaryota; kingdom Metazoa; phylum Arthropoda; class Insecta; order Diptera; family Sepsidae; genus Themira; species Themira minor. The sequence continues at coordinate 41,114 of JXPZ01007396.1, forward strand.
GTGCTGTGGCCGCACTGGGCCCTGGTGGGTGATTTTGCAATGAGAACCGCAACAACTGGACGGAGGCGAGCGCGTTTCATTAGCAAGATTAACATCTGAGAGGGGTGGCCAGGACAAAGATGTGCTTAGATGATCGCCCCTATTGTGGGGTACACTTTGATGCTTTTGATTTAATGGGTAAACTATTAAAAAAACAACGTTTAAACAAATTTTATATAAATCTTTAAACAAACGATCGGGAAAATTGTATGATATAGAGACTGGGTACAACATGCACATTGGTACAAAAGATATTAGAGCCGGTTGACAAATCGGTTGCCAGAAATTTGAATAAACGAAAAGTATTTAGTAGTCATAGTATAGATGAGGACAACCGGTTAATCTAAATTGTACTTAGGACATATTCAGAAAAACCCATACACATCATAAAAAATTGAAGTTATTAATTTCCCAAAAATAAACCATTGCAAAAACAAATACAACAAAGAAAATGTGCAATCAAATCCACGTCCATTACCCCACGCGCTCTTAACATACAATACAAACATCTTAATTAAGGCATTAGGGCTTGCACTTGGCAGTCGGTACAGTGGGAGCGGAAACACATGTTTCCGTTCATTGTCACTCATTCGCACTGTGCGTTCTGTGTATGTAATATGTTAAGCATCCAGCATTTTTCTCTATCGCGCGCTCTCTCTCCCGCTCTATCGGATGTACCGCTCACGTGCCATCCATAAAATCAGTCGAGGTGAGGTGCGACGGCACGCAACCCCTAAACCACAAAGTATGTCAAATATTACCGCATTAAGGGGCGGGCGCGGACACAAATGACAGGGGTGGAGGGCACTGAAACTACCACCGCGCATGCAGTTTGCACAAACGATTTGTTGACTAGATCCGATCGTCGTTTAAATTCAATTAAAAATCTCTTTATGCTAGCACCCAACCATAAAGCGGGTCGAATAAGCTAAAGCCAAAAGGCTTTGTTGTTGTTGTTCTAATAGCACTGTAGATGTCCTTGACGATGTGACGCATTGAATTCGGCTGTGATGACGGTGCCTGCTTGCCAACCCGTACGTACGTACGTATAAGTACGTCAAGGAAAACGAACACTTGCTGCTGTCGCTGGCTGGCTGGAATTCGCTTGTTGTTCGTTGGTGCGTTTGCCTGGTGTGGCGTTTGAACGAAAATGCTGTTGCACTTGCTATTACCAAACAATCAAAGATGACTTAGGGTGCTGGGTGGTGGTGAGTGTGTGTGTGTAACAGTGGTGTGGCAATCAACCACCGACAATGGTCGTCAGGTCCATGTCCGGGTATGCAGGCTGGATGGCGATGGGAATTCTTGCACTTGTTACACGTTGTTTTGACACTGCAAGCCGTAGCAAATGTAATCGGCCCAACAGGCGTATTAAAAATGTGCGTATATTCGAACGCAGCAAAGGATAATGTGATGAAGGACGTTCGAAAATCCGAGGGGTTCGCCAAAACTGAAACTGAAAAAACTGATTGCAAACATGTGTTTGTGGACGCTTACATTTATCGTGCAGTTGTACGATTGAATTGCCAACACGGGGTGGACGATTTTGTCACGAGCCAACCGCGACGCATATATAAGGCAAGGACACATCCCAATTAGAAATCACAATCAAGTCAGATCGCAAGCGTGCCACATCGTCCTATTCCATGTCACCGGCGATTCAAATTTGAAAATCAACAAAAACAGAACCAACTGCCTGTTTGGATAGTCGACGCGAATAACTTTGGCCACGATTGGAGTGGAAATGCTGCCAGTATTGTCGACGACTGCCAACAGAATACATCTGGAAAATCTGAGTCGCACGGATACCAACGGCAATAGCAACAGTACACCACGCAATACCACCCAAGACATTGACATTATCAGAAACTCTCCGGGCTATCCGCAGCGGCAAAACTCGTTGAACAAACGAGAATCCGGCATGATATTTCGCATTGAGCATCTTCTACCAGCGACAACAGCGCTTATGGCCCCAAACGAAATGGCCGCCACAATCTGTACGTCCAGTACGGGCACCTCGGATCCTTCCGAGCCCTTAGACAAACGTTTAAACATTCCACGCTCCGCCTCCAGTTGCACCGGGGTGTATGCAGCGCAATTTATACCGAAGAGCACCATATCGGACCCTCTGCCCACTGCGGCTGTAATGGCCTCGAACAGCATTGCAACAGCGGGTCGCTCGTACTGCAGCCTCTCCCAGCAGGGACTCTGCATGACGGCCGAGACATTACGAAAAATCAAACTATCTGAGGATGTGCACAGCTATAACGCACTGTTCGAGCTGCACGCTGATCAGATGGTGCGCGTGCGCATTGTGCGCGATATAGCCGCCGACGAAGAGATTGTCGCTTGGTTCGGCGAACAGATCTCAATGCTGATGGCCATACCCTTCCTGACGCCACTCAATATTCAAGGTATGTTTGGTGATGGCCCTATCCGCAAGCACTACAGCGATTTTCTAATCAACAACATTTCTTATTTCAGGTAATAAACGTTACACCTGCCATTTCTGCAACCTAACATTCGAAACCCCCAATCCACTGAAAGTTCATCTAGCGCTGGGTTGCGGTCGACACTCGATGGACATTCTGTGGATACGATTACATTATTCCGCCAAGGCGGACTGCTATCCCCGACGGAACCAGGCCGTTTCGGCTATACCAGCGCCAACACAAAACCCTAGCCCAACCAGTCTCACGGCCCATCCTGCATCAGTGTCGCCCTCACCTCCGTCGACGTCCACAGGGCATATCCAAGTATCACAAATATCGACCCAACCTGCCCAAGCCACACGACTATCCGCCTTCAAGCCAATATCCCCCTCCGACGACCTAGTACCACCGTCTCGGCTCACAACCAGCAGCCTGCATTATCCGCACAATTCGGGCTCCGCGTTGACCTTCCTACCAACACTCTCATCTGCCCTACAACTGCCCTCGGCGATGAACATCCTGCAGC
>JXPZ01007396.1:44139-70826 GCA_001014575.1 Themira minor
CCAACAATCCGTTAAATGCGGCCGCCCAGATCGAGGCCATCGTCAGCAACATGGGCGCCTCGAAACAGGGACACTTATGCATCTACTGCGGTAAGGTGTACTCGCGCAAGTATGGCCTCAAGATTCACATTCGGACCCACACCGGTTTTAAACCGTTGAAGTGCAAATTTTGCCTACGACCCTTCGGCGATCCGAGCAATCTGAACAAGCACGTGCGCCTACACTTGCAATCGGGAGCGGCGTCGGCGAACAACACCAGCCCGGCCTGCCACTCTACGGACGGCAGCTACAAGTGCCACTTGTGCCCCAAGACATTGGCGAGGCGTCGCGATCTGCAACGCCACATGGAGACACGCCACTCAACAATCCCATCCATGGCTAGTGGTGAGAAGACTTCGTGAAGGCACGCACTCTGCGCCCTCCGAGGTCCAAGGTAGCCGACCGAAAAATGTGATAATGTCCTTAAATGTGAACTGGTCTATTCGGATTGAATGAAAACTTGCTGACCATGCCAGCCACCAATACCCCGACCCGATTAAGAAAAAATCCAATTTTTGTATTGAATTTACTTGTAATGTATCTTAAACAGTTATTGATATTGATTATGAACAGAATATATACTATATATGTATGTGTATGCCGATCGCAGACAATCAAAGTTACACAACATTTAGTACAAAAACTTGCACACTTACAGGGAACACACACACAGTCGTCTTACACATGTAAAATGTACTATGTATGTATTTATGTATACAAAGCATTCCGATACCAATAACATGTATCTTAAGTAGTTATAATAATATAATTAATGTTTGTATAATACATTTTTCTTTTATACGCAAGACAGAGAAAACCCAAATTCAATCACAATTGTTTTCTTTAATCTTCCATACGCATAATGTCTTACTGCTTGCTTGAACGAAAGGTGTTCAGGTGTTGTTTTACCTTAGAACTCAGTGGAACACAACATTCAATTCTAACTGGCTTAGGCGCAACGTTTAGGCTTAGACGTTATTTGCCTTGCAACGATTGAGCAGAACATAAACGAACAAATTTTATTAGAAACTAATTAGAATAGACTTAATTGGGGCTATATTGACGATGCTTTTCAAGTTCCGTAACCTCAAACAGTGAGTTTTTATGAAGTTAATTTACAATATTTTTTAAATTGAAAATTTAAACAAATAACAATAACTTAATATGGAAAAATTGCATTCCTTCAAAAAAAAACAGTAATCTATTACATCGGCGTCATCAGACTCATTTTTTGTTCATAATGCCTCTTACATGTGCTTAATCAGAAATTATAAAAAAAAATTAATATACAAAAGTATCAAATCAGGAAATTGTATTTAATTTGTATCCAATAATTGCGAATGTTATTTACGGAACTTCGAAAAAGAAATTCCTGCACCGATCGTTACAAACGAATAAGTGATCTTGAATTTCCTAATTTATTGAACTTCAAATGTGCCCATAACTAATTGCAAATAAAGCTCTTTTTCAATTACTTGGTCGTAGTTTATATATATATTTTTTAATACATTTTTTGTAGTTTTTTTCATTTCTGTTTGTGGTTTGGTTTAACAACAGGATAAGGCACTTGATGAGCAAGGGTATACAAAGGGTAGAGTATTGGTTTGCTCCTTTTTTTTAGGTGGTGTGGGAGTGGAGAAAACATAAAAATCTCAATTCGAAATTACATAATTGTTGTTTTTAATGGATTTTTGTTTACTTGAGAAGAGCACCTTGACAATTTTCAATTATGTCCTTAATATGCCGTTCGTTGATTAAATGCTAACTATCTTGATTTGCAAAAAGTACAATTAACAATGGATGGGAAGAATAAGGCTGCTTAACATTGCGATCTCTCTCGTTTTATTACAATTACGAATTACGGCTACTAGACAGTACATTATTCTTTGTATATTTTTCTTTTTAATCACCTTTCATAAATATAAATATTTATGTGCGAATTGTTTTCATGCAATTCGGTCAATCAATATGTATTCCAGGATATTTCTGTTGTAAAGTCTTTTCGAGTGTGCGTGTTGAGAATTCGAACGCAAAGCATTGAGACTATCAAAAAAACACAAAAAAATCAAGTAAATTGTGTTGAGCTAATATACGTACGATATAGGCAATTGCAAAACTAATTTGTATATGTATTATACAACTAGGGTCTTAATGTTACGTATGAAACTATATCATGGACAATCGCCATGTATGCACACTACGAATATGATACGATTAAGTTAACATTGTCGTTGGTTGAAGTTGGTTCCCATCTTTGCTGCTACACAATTCTGCCAAGCCGTTTGTCTTTCTAGTATAATATTGATACATATAAAAGGAAATTCGTTTGTTTAAACGATATTTCCTTGGAATCTGCAACCACCACATAGGAGGGTTAAAAGCATAGGCCGGGCCGATGTCGAAACTCTATCTTAAAACTGTCCACCATTGTAGAAGGAAAACATTTCGATTTCATTTGTCGGTAGTAGACATTTTACTCAGACATACATATTTGAGTTCAATGTTGTCAAAGTATTTAGTCATGTTTTATTCGTTTGCATTTGCATGATATTAAAAGTATGCCTTTTTCATTAATTGAAGTACAGCAATTGCACACAATCTTAATTGCTTATAAAGTCCACAGTGAAGGAGAGTACACATAACAATTTTTAGTAGTAACAGTAACTATACAAATCAATTTTAATTACAGGGAAAAGAGAAACTATGAACGTTAAGTATCTTTGAAGTTCATGAAATGCGTTGCGTTGTATTGCAGTTTTTACAGTTAACTTATTACTTATTGTGGCATTCCTTCATTTGTTCGTTCGTGATATTTTATAGTTTTGAGTTTGCTGTGAAATAAATTGCGAAAATTGAAATTCCCAACGACCAGGTTGCCTAATGTACAAAGTTGTGTTTGCGTAGGTGGAAGACTGTGCTGGGAAATGAAAATTCAATTTTGTGCGTTTGATGAAAATGTATACTAATATCGAAATTATAGCTACTAGAGTAAATGTGAAGAAAACAAAATTCTTGGTGTGCCACTTTTTGCCTTCTCCTAGGATTTGGAGCATTTTATGCGTTCTTAAAGTCTAGATTACAATTAACATTACATGTAACGCGTAACAAAACATCACTCGGCGACGAGAAACACTTAATGCGTAAATAGAATAGACAAAGGATAGAGCTAGAAAGGTCTACTGAAGAAACCATTACCGTTTGTGTTTGTTTTTCCTAAAATTAAACATTATGAAGATGGTTATTTGCCATACCACTTAGTAACTATGTAAACGAGAGTAGAGCGTCTCTTTTCGGCTTTGAACAGGTTCAGTCCATACGGTTCAATTTCAACAAATCTCAGTGCATGTCGAGCTATGGCATTCTTGCGGGAGACAGTTTTGTATTGTAAGTACCGAAATTGTGTGGAGTTTTCAATGAAGTTCGAATTAGTATTTTTTCAGAAGACATACAATTTATAATATTATATCAATATTATACATTTATGGCAGATTTTCTCGGAGAAATTTGAAGAGATGAATTAACTTTCGTGTTCCTCACCTGTCACCCAGATATAGTCTTACAAGAGAGAGATAGATCATGTTTCTTCTAAGGCCTTGAGCCACATTCAAACTATCAGCTCGTCCCCCTTATGGGTGTTCATCGTAATTATAATTAACATTGCATTGTCATTTTCGTGTATTCAACACAAATATAGCAAAACAAAAAACGAACGCAAAATTTTAAATATTTCTCAATAGCCGCTGCAAGATTTTAGACGTGTATTATGTTGGGGTTGGGCATGTCAAATTGCTTAAAATACAATTTTGTTTTATTATCATTCTTTATTGTGTGTAATAGTATTCATTATCAGTATTAATTAATTATCATCACTTTTGAATGCAAAAGATATAAGTATATATATACGTTGGTATATATGTACATGTACACATAGTCATTATTTCACTACTCATATCACTAAGATTTTTATCGTTTAGTCTGAATGATGGGTTGGTTGGTTGCACATTGAAAGCAAAATATGACCGTAATTGAAAGGGTTTATTCGTTTTTGTTTTTGAGGACGATGGTATAATTGGAATAGGAAAAATAAAACAAATGCGTTCAAAGTAGTGATTTTGTCTAGTTATTGCTCCAAATGGACAGACTGGACTCTTCCTTTGATGCAAACTATGACCCCTAAGGTGGATGGTTTCAATGCTTTAAAATGTCAAAAATAGTTTTACTGAACAGGGTCTTTCCATCCATCCGCCTCTACAAAGCATCCACCGCTTAGCTGCTTCTACTCAACTCTCTTCTTTAAACAAAACCGGTCAGGGCGACTTAAAACGACTTCACAATGCTTTTACAAAATCCATACAGAATCATTACTTTAAGTATATAGTTTAAGGTTATGATGCATTTGGTATTTGACATACGAGCAAATTTTTGTTTTAATATCTTCAGTTTTTACATTTATTGTGTTCTCATAAGTATTTATTTATGCATAATATGTATGTTGACGCGATTCCATTTTTTTTTTTTTTTTTTTTTTTTTGTAGCCACTTACCTCTTGTGCTAAGGAGTGCTTGTTATATNATTGAAATTACGCGGAAAAATCTTTATCTTTACAAAAACAAAAATCATCATAAAAAAAACAAATATTTCAAGAGTAAAAAATTTATGAAAACGTTACAAAAAAAAAATGTATACGTTTTTCGTGTTACTCGGTATGGTACAATAACTGCAACAACAACAATATGTAATTATATTGGGCGATTTCCCGTTTAGGTCTTCTTCTTCGTATGTTTGATATATATATTAAATTTCCACTTAAAACTAATTTCGGTTTTTTATTGTTGTATTTTTATATAAAAACATAAAGAAATTCTTGTAATTATAGTGGGTTTTTCAAAATTATTTTTTTTTTCATGTACCATTTCAGTACAGTAACCACACACAATTATATTGTGTGTTTAAGTGGGTGTGTGTGTGTGTGGGGGGAGTAATGGTCCTAATTGTGGTTGGTTCTATGAGATACCACAATGAAATCTAGTCTAATGCGGCTTTTTGTGCATACACGTAGCTTACAATTTGCATATGTGTTTGTTGTTCATTTGCAAGAAAGTACGTTGTTGCACCTGCAGTCGGTCAGGTGCACATTTCTCTAATACCATTCTCTATTATTGTTGTTGTTCTTGATTTCGTATCTAACGAACTTTCTCATCCAAACGTGAACGTTTTCGCGCAGTCTCTGTACGTACGGTGAGTGCGCAAGTATTGTGGTGGTCCATGTCCATATTTGTCTTGTTCGTGATCTTGGTCGTGTTTGTTGTCAATGTCTATGTCGTTGGCCGCATCGGTGCTAGCACAAACGCATTAAGTGGTCGACGGGGGTATGATTTCAACGGGGTTTGTTGCCATCGCACTGCATTGCTTTGGCAAGTCCGTGGTGGCCGTCTCCTTTGTAGCTGTAGTTACGTCCATAGCCTCATCGTCGTCCGGCGGCGGCTGCTCGATCTCCGCGGCTTTAGTGTCAACATCCTTAGTCTTGCTGCTAACATAAAATGCAAAGGGACGTTGTAGTAGTGAACATTTTTTTTTAGATATTTACAACTTTTTCTTTCTTTCATACAACACTCTTTAAGGTTGGTCTGTATTTTGCGACAAAGCAGTGGGGTATTACACAAGACAAATGGAATAATTTTAAATGTTAGAAAAAACGGAAAAATTGAAATTTAGTATGATATGGGCGTTCATTCACTCAATCATTCATTCGTGTACTGATATTTTTTGTGCATTGTGAAAAGAATTCTTACAATTGTTCGGCGGCTGTGGTGAGTGTGTTCTCGGCGACATCTCCATTGACCAATTCGGCCGCAGGCGGTGTGGAGATATCGGCAGTAGAGGAGGACGTCGTTGCAGTTGTGTTGCTTGTGTGCTGGTGATCGGAGGAGAACGGCTTCGTCCACATGCCCTCGTCATCCTCATAGTCGTCCTCCGAATCTTGCATGACCGTGTGCAGGGAACGCCATATCGAGGACAGAATCTTCTCGTTTTTTGAGTTCTCATCGTCTTCGTCTTGGAATATCTTGAAAGTGCGCCGTTGCGGGGACACACTGCCAATGGCCACATACGCTCCCATGGGGCTCGATTGTGGCGTCGTTTTTGGGGCTGGTATTGGGATGGCACGGGCGGTGGTGGCTTTGTCGACGTTGGCGTTTTTGTCGTACGACTTGAATGTTGGCTCCGCGCCGCTTATTAAGTCGTTGACATTGTCTTCGTTGCCTTTGGTGTCGTGCAACTTTGCCTTAAAGTACTCGGCGTTGTGGTCTGCGTCCTGGTCGTCTGTGTTGTCGAGGGAATGACGACTTTCGAAATTGTTGTCGTCCGTGTTGTTCGGCTGGCTCATTAGGCCATCGCCCAAATCACTCTGGAACGCACTGAAATGCGCATCGAAATCGGCGAAATTGTCCGCATTGAAGTCTGCCTCCCACGGTGTGATGGCCGGCGTCAAGTCACGGCCGCCCGCACTCACCGCATGCTCGTCGCTGGCCTCCTCGTCGCCCGGCGTCGTTAGATCCCCGAAGGGGTCCACATTGTCCCACGGATTGCTGATGAACGACGGTAGGGCCGTGCACGAGGCGGACGCTTTGGCGAACAGTGAATGGCCATCGCTGGACAGGTAGTTCTCGTCATCGTCTTCGTCATCATCTTGGTCGAAGTTACGATCGAACTGAAACAAATAAGGGTCGTTTGCGGTGTTATCGTTATGACTACCATCGCTACCATTAACATCAACAACGGTGAGACCACCAATTGAGTCATCACCGTTCTCGTAATCGTTATCACTATCGTAAGCCTTAGCGTTATCGAGCAGACCGTTGCGGCACATTTCGTGTGCAAGTTCGAATACAATATCCTGCGCCTTATCAGAATGGTGCATATCGAAGATGTTGCGTATATTATTGATTGTTTTTGTTTGGTAATTGAAAAGAAACACAATTGTTTGCGAAATTATTGTTTTAACGGTGTCGTAAAGACACAGCATTGGTGTGTGTGTGTGATTAGAATTCGGAAAAAGAGTCAAAAGAAATAAGATAAAATAGAAAGAAAGATATAGAGAAATATTGCATCGTTAAAAGCTTAGGAGCGGGTAGTTTTTTGGGGGAAGGGAACCCAAAGTATTTCGTGAAAATCCAAAATAAAAACTAACGAAAATCACTAAGAGCGATATTTCGGATTTTTAGGAACTAACTTCTCCAAAAATAAAGTCCAAAACAGAAAACGATAACAAAAGCAATTCTGGCACGTAGTATTATGGGTGTCACTTACGTTTGTATTCGAATCGAAAACATCCAAGTGATTGCTAAAGTGGGAGAATGAAAGAGAAACGTTTGAGAAAGCCATTGGCAAGGAGGAAACGGGCCTACGTGCTTACATCACATTCGACGACATCAGGTAGTCCCAGGTGTTGTTGTCGCTGAGGCAGTCCTTGGACATGCTGTGCGCATAGCTACTCGCCTCGTGCGCATTGCAGTTGGCCAGCATCTGGCTTTGGATGGAGAGGGCCTTGGTGAAGTCGCCATCGTCGGGATTGACAATGGAGCGCCACAAGTCCAGCTCAGCTGATTCCGTTAGGGTGGCTTCAATTAGGGCGCCGATATGTTCGTATTCTGATATACAGTGCGTAATGTGCTTGAACATCTTAATCAAGTGCCCCATGTAACCGAGACGGCGACCACGCTCGGCCGACCTGCGGAAATCACAAAAATCAGGCACATAAACAACATCTTCATTAGGATAGGACGGTTGTATGTGCTTACTCCATTTGTTTGTTGTGTTGCCAGCAATCGATTAGTTTCGAGATGATTTTACATTTGATGATCACCTGCGAGATGGAAGCATTCAAGTATACGTAGTCACATGCGCTTGCGTTCTACTCACATGTGCTTGCAGCGAGGACGGTGAGATGTGGTGTATGGCAACTGCGGCAGCACTGGGCTCGACCGCCGCCACTTCGACCTTGCTTACATTCATGATATTTTCTTTTTTCGACTCCTCTTCGTCCAAGACGACATGAACGTCGGTCTGCAAGTCATCCACGTTGGTTTCATCCCCGGTGGCATCCTTCAATTGAACCACTCGGTCGTCATCGTCGCTGGTGTTGTCCTTGTTCGGTGCGATTTTCATGACAGCATCTTCGGCTAGTTCGGCCTCCTCTCCGTACAAAGCGTTGCCGTTGTCGCCACCGCTCGAGCCCGAACCGGAGCTTACAATATCGCAGCTATACACACTGGTGCCACTTTCTGCGCTGCTGCTATCAGAAGTGCTGAGGGAGCTGCTGCCCGAGCTGCTGCCTGAACTGCTGTTGCCAGTAGGAAGACCAGTGTTCAGGCATTCGTTAGCAGCAGTGCCGCCACCAATACTGCCATTGCTGCTGTCACTGCTACTTGTTACGCAACTATTACTGCTGCCCGAGCTACCGGCGCTAGAGCCGCTGCCTAGGCCTGAAATACATAGTTTACGTCACATTGGGAACTTCACCGCCACTGCCCACTTACTAAATGAGCCGTCGTTGACAAGGGTGCTGCCTTGTGTGGAGTTGTTGTTATTGCTGGCCATTTGCGTAAGAAATATGAATTGAACACATTTCTCCAATTCGCTGTGCAGGAAGTTATTCCAACAGTAATGCTTGAACAGGGCCAACAATGTATCGAAGAAGTCAGTTTCGCAAATACTGGAAGAAAATCACCAATAAGTGCGGTTTGGTAAAAAAAAAACTAGAAATATAGTATATAGAGAGAAAAGTACATACGCCTTGGCAATGTCATCGTTATTCGTTTGCAATAATACTGTGAACACACGACACACTTCCAGGCGGGTCAGTCCAAAGGGCGGCGAGACCATGCCGGCCGTTGTCATAATTTCGATGGTTTTCTGAAACGGCAAAAGATATAGGAATGGCGGCAGGGGCGTTAAGGACGAACTCACTTTTGGCGGGTTTCTAAGTAACTCATTGAAATGTTTTAGACGTGGCGTTATAACACGAATCACAGTTGATATAATTTGCTCATGTATCTCCTTTTCACGATTTTGTATCAGCTTCAAACGATCCGAATAGGAATCTTCACTGCAATTCAACGAAAAATCAATGACACCATCAATCAGTCAATGGGTAAGGCTAACGGAAACTCACATGGATACAGATGGCTTAACTAGTGTAAGTACAACCGATATACTAGATATGATTGCGCTCTCTTCAGCGTTTGGTTCTAAAATCACATTTAGCAAGGATTCAATTGATTTCTCATCTTCGATGGTGCGCAATATGGGGTTGGAGCCATCAAAAGCTGGCTCGAAGGAGTCGTGCTCCTGTTCGGATTGGCGCAACAAACGCCCTTGTTTAATTAAATCACAGAGAAATTCCGCCACATTCGAATGCTTCTCAATCTCATCGGGATTACCAATAATCGCAATCAGTCTCTCCACCAGTTTCTCCTCGTTTAGCCACTAACGTTGACGTTGGAATGGAGAGTTAGTAAATTGTTCTCCATAAATTTATTCACTCATGCATTTACCTCGTACAGATTGCGTTTCAATTGGCCACCCTCAACGTCTCTAATCATTTGCATTATCAGATCAGGGATGATGGGTGTGCCGAAGTGCTTGCATATCAAGTCGAGGAAATTGTTTTGTGACTTGAAGTACTCCAAGAGTTTGAGGCACATCTGTTGGTACAGAAACCAATCCTGTTCAGCCTTTTTTGTAAAGAGCATAATAATGGTTTTGCTAAAAAACGATGACAGCAACGGATTTAGCGGTGGTTCGTTTTCCAGATATGAATACAAAAGTCTCAAAGTGTCGCCATCGGACAAAAGTTTCTCATCTAAGGACGGTAATCCGCTGCACGAGAACAACAGTGGTATTCAATGTTTTACAAAGAGGCACAAAAACAACAAAACACACACACACACACTTACAGCGTTAGAATCTCACAAGCCATATTCGCATGACGAAAACGCTCAGCCATGGGCAAGTCGATTGGTGGTTCTGTGATAATCAGCTCAACCAGACGTTTGATCACATCGGGACGTGTGATACTGTACAAATGAGAAAAGAGAATTACACACTGTAAAAGTGGCCATGGCCAAACAAAAGAACTTACTAGTCGACAATGGACTTCTTCATGCTTTTGCATTCCTGCAATATGTCTTCATCGTCCAAGAATTCTTCAAGCGTGGCATTCTATAAAGTAGATGAATAAATAAGCAGACAACAACAATTAGTTAATTATAGAAAAGAGAGAGCAACTGCAGGCATAGACATAGGCAAAGACTAACATAGACACCCACTGCATCAGGAGCACATTCATTCAGACAACACTCAATAATCAAAATAAATGTTTTGCAACTGATTGCAAATATTTACGTGTGTACGTGGTAACACGTGAATTTGAAATTGCAACTATTTCTTTACATTTCTAACGCCCGAAATAAGCTACCGCACAAGTGAATATGTGTATTGAGAGTCGGGACAATATTTTGACATGAAATCGCAAATGGACCCAAAAGACACCGCGGTTCCTTTCAATACACCCTATGTGTTTCTAGTTGCTCATTAATCGCTAACAGTGCAACGTATGAAACAATCGGCCACTCCGATCATTAACATATTATAATTGACCGGACACTTGAAAATAGTTGAAATGCTTTTTGTTTTTCTTTTGTTAGTTCGCGGCTTTTGCCTGTGCCGTAGCGCTGTGAAACGATATGCCCTGTAATTCATGCTTACCTCCTTCTTGAGTAACGCCTCTATGTTTTGTGATGGTGTGAAACCCTTGTCCCAAAACATTTTCCGCTTAATTTTAATGTGTACTGCTCCACGACCGTTGCTGTTTTGTTCGGTGTATGTTGTGGTTGCGCTAAGCTACTCGATGCGTCCACCCTTTGCAAAGTTACTGTAATGTGCCGACTGCGATGCTTTGCGGTGAATATTGATGTTGTTGCTGTTAATAATATTGTTTATGTGATTTGTGTGATGGTTTTAGTGTACCTTTGTGGAAAGAAATGAGCTAAATGTGTAAAACAACAGAACAAAAACAAACATGAGTAAGTATTATGAAGGCGATGACAAAGAAGAAGTAGAAATACAAAACGTTACGTAGTGCAGCGACAATAGAACGAACGAACGTACATACCAACAATTTTATATAAATATAAATATAAATATAAATTACACGTATAATGTGTGTAGACAAAAATGCACCAGCTCTGTGTTTGCCCTCAATTGCAAACGCTAAAATAAAACACAAAAAATAATACATATATGTATTTCTTGAATCTCTGTTATTTACACTCTTTGTATTGCGTGTAAAAATTTATTTAAGTCTGCAACCACATTTATGCGAATGTCACTTTATTTTACATCAATCACAAACGTTAAAAGACAACTGCTTGGGGCACACTTTATTTTGTTTTCCTTCTCAATATTACCAAAAGCACGCAAATCAAAAGAAATTTGTTTTTTTTTTTTATAATTTTTCACAATGTCCGATTTATAGCAAAATGTGTTGCTCTTCTCACTATTCATACAGCACCCAAAACGCGAAACTAACTCAAAATCTGTTTTCCGTTCTCGCGCTCTTTCGCTCTCACGGAACAACAAAACGACAACTGACATTCAAAACAGTGCTGTCACACACGGTATGCCATAATGGAAACCGAGACGAATGTGTTCTTATATGATCTATTTGGTGGAATCGGCATGACTGGGCTGGCGTACTTGTTGCATGAAAAGCGAACAATTTATAAGGCCTTAATCAAGCACAAAGCAATTGCAATGTTGAGCAATTACAATTACAAACTGCACTTTGCACGCTCTCAACTTGAGAGCTCGTGTGACAATTAATATCTAGTTGCGGTTTTTTGTATTCTTTCAACCTGTATATACGATGCGGTTATTTTGTCACCATCAATATTCAATCATTAATACGTTAAACAATGCAAACGTTGTACACGAATCGAGTGTTGTATTGGAGTTGTTCGTTAATTGAGATACTCCAAATCACAATATCTTCCAAATTAGATTAATTTATTAACATTTGAAGCCTAAATTGGTAAGTGCGCCTATTAGTTAACGAAATGTTTGACTTGTCATGCCCATGCTGTCAATCCATGAAATTGTGTGTGCAGAAAAGCGAAAAAACGAACATTTCTACATCTCCCTCTTTCTGACACACACACAAACAAGCAGGCACGAAAACACCGTGGAAAAGGTGTCCCTATTGATAAAAAAAAAACAAGGAATTTGCAAAGCGATTTTTGAAAAATGAGCACCAATTTATTATCTGACACGTAGAAAGGAAATGTAAAGTAGCTACATACAAAAACATTTGGATGGGCTCACAATTATGGGCGGTTCGCTGGGTCATTTCTACACGCACACACTCGTACACAAATCCACGCACATTATCAAATATCATTACACTTCACTTACCTTGGACGAATTTGTGTTTATTATGGTTGTTTTAAATTACTTATCAAATTTCTTAATGTCTTTTGAGTTCTTAAGTTGTTAGGATTGAAAACGAAATCTCAATAAATTCCTAAATAACACAACATGAGAACTTTTATTTGAAGGAATACGTAGTAGATGTTATAGCGAATTCTGACATTTTGACGATTGTGAAGTACGACCTATGCTGGTTGGATTCGCGTATGCGTGGCAGAAAGAGAACACTATATAATGCCAGGTACAACATTTCGGTGTCAATAACAAAAGTCTTAAAAAAAAATGGAAATTATAATCTATTTTAGTTGTGTTGAACGTTTTTATTAAAATAAAAAGTAAAATTCTCAAGTATAAATTAATTTAGGGAGATTCTATCGAGTCTGAAAATAATTTAGTATATGAACACATCAAGTTTATAAATTGTTTTAAGAAACGTGAAATTGTTTTAGAAACACACCATTTCAGAGGAACTGCCAACAAAAAATAAAAAAATGTTTTTAAGTTAATTTGATTGGTAATTTTCAAGGAAACTTGTTATTTTCGAAATTATAAATATAGTAATGAGGAATATAATGATTTCACAATACAAAAACAAATTGTTTATTACTGTGAATATGTTATTGAATATGGCTCTTGCAATATTGAAATGTACGAAAATTTCGTTGTTCACGATTTAAATTGATAAATTAGACAACAGCTGATTTAGTTGAACAAAATTTCTCACTTAAAAAGTGAGAAATTTTTAATAATAATTATATTTATAACTAAAAATATATTTTCAAAATATTCATTCAGTTCTTAATAAGTTCAATAAGTTGATGTCAATCGAATTAGTTGCATACACACACCATTGGGAGATTGATGACGGACGAAAGCAATTTAGATGTCAGAGTCGCGGTGTCGAAAAACGGTTTCACTGCGTTTTCAATAGTAAACTATAAATAAAATGTTCGTCCGTAACCGACTAACGGACGCTGCTCGAAAACCAATAAATAAATTATTAATAAATTGCCATCGGTTACATAAGGACAGCGATCGTCAACGCCAACAACAAACACATATACACCGACAACGAAATGTACAAAGTGACATCGGAAATATATGGCGAAACAAATTTCCAACCAGACCATTTGGGAGCTGAAGATGGCAAGGTTATATCAAAATTTAAATTCATCTACCCACAAGGACACGGCGATGACGCGAACAATGTGAGGCAAAGTTCAAGTGCAATCGCCAAGGACAAGGACGGCGATTTGATCGTGACCCGCAGACGAGTCGAACAAATCGAATTGGAGCATTCCCAATCGACCGAAATAAGTCTGGTGGGGTTACAAGTGTGGCGCGGTGCCCTTCTGCTGGCCGATTACTTCTTCCATTGTCGCGGCCAATTCCGCAGCAAGCAAATTCTGGAATTGGGTGCAGGCGTTGGTCTTACCAGCATTGCGGCGGCCATCTACAGCGAAAGGGTAATTTGCACAGACGTCGACATTGGCGGCATCCTTGATCAGATACGGCGCAATGTGCGGCGCAATCAACGCCTCATGAAGGGCACTGTGCAAGTGCTCGAGTACGACTTCAAGGCGCCCGTCCCCGACTATTCGCCGGCCTTGCTTAAGACCATCGACGATAGCGATTTGGTCTTCGCCGCTGACGTCATATACGACGATGAACTGACTAACGCCTTCATCGGCGTGATGGAGACGATTTTTTCCAGAGAGACCGTGTCCGGACGACGCAAAACCTTCTATGTGGCCTTGGAGAAGCGCTACGTATTCACTCTAGCCGAATTGGATGCGGTCGCCCCAATGTTCGAGTACTTCCTTAAGCAGACGGCAAATAAGCCCTGGTGTTTCGAATATGTGCCCTTAGACTTTGAGCAGTACTTCGAGTATGAGAGATGCAAACAATTGGTTCTGCTCAAGGTGACCGCCGGGCACCTTTGAAGGGCACCATCTTTAATGAAGAAATACATTTGAGTTTATTGAAATGTGTACGTCTAGATAGAACGGCTGTTTGGCTGGGGAAGGTAAAATCTTCCATATATTGTATATGTATCGTCTATATGTAGGGTACATATTTGATATTTAATGTAAATGTGAAAAATGTGTTTATTAATAAATAGAAAAATATATGCATATTTTGTAGTATGTGTGCTTATTGTATGGGCCTCACAGGTCCTGCATAGCCAGAATGATGTTCTGCAGGGCAGTGCGCGCATCGCTGGGCGGAAATTTGGTGAGCACATCCATGGCGGCGCTGGTGTGCTTGCGCTGCAGATCCTTGGTCTTCTCAAGGCCGGGGCCGGCGACAATGGCCTTGTGGACTTTCGCATAGTCGATGTGCTCGACAGAGACTTTACCCTTCTCGATTTCGTCGTACAGCGTCGCGTCGTACTCCAAATGGAACAGCACCGGTGCACTGACTAAACTGAAGGTGGTATCTGTTTTTTGGACGCGCAAAGATTAGCCATTGGAGGATAAGGGAAGCGAATGGGCTTACCTAGGGGCAGAGTGCTGTTCTGGAATGGTTCTGCATCCAGACTGGCCTGCCAAGCCAGGGACAAATGCTTGCCGAACAGGTACGCCTGCCGTTGCATGTCCTCACTTTGGCCGGCCAATTTCAGGGATCCCTGGCACGATTTGCCCAGCAAACTTCCGGCGTTGAGTATGTTGCGGCACTCCCACTCCTTTTCCGGATTGCCAATGGCCGCCGAGATGTTCATCGGGATGAGTACGTCCTTCTCATCGAAATCGATGCTCTCTGTTGTGGCCGTGCCATTGGAGACATCGACCGGCACCGAGCCCGGTTTCGATGGCAACGGGTTGTTCTGTTCGTCACGCTCCCCGATGAACTCCGACTCGGAGAAGTCACGCACCGCCGACGAAATCAATTCGACCAGCTCCTGGTTGCGTAGGTTCGCCAACTCGGCACTAGAGTGGCCCAACAGATAGTCGCCGGTGAGCAGGCCAATCTTGTTGCCAAACGTCATGTCATCATAGGTGGCCTGATCTTTGCCCGCCTCCGACGACGGCTGCAAATTCACTAGACTCTAAACGTGACAAAACGAACGTACCTCGAAGTGAATACCAGCGGAGCTAGATAGAGAACAAAAAGCGCTGCACTTACATTGTGCACCAGATGCGAGATGCGTATCATCTCGGTGACCTCGGCCAGGGCTCGCTGCGAGTGCAGGACACCGGCGCTTTTGTCTTGCTCCATGTCCGGCACCGAGGGGGCATGGCCGGCCGCCTTCGATATCAGCAGCACAATAAGACCCCACGCCTGCATGGTGTTCTTGCCATTGTACAGCAAATGCCTACGCGGAACGGAACTATCGTTACTACTGTCCGCAGTGAAGAAGATCGTGACGGTTGGGTACTTACTTGGCAGTCTTCAGCAGCGGATGCGAACTGCCGACCAATTTGCGCAAATGCAATGCCACATTCGCGATCTCGTCGCTGAGCAGCCAGCGCAGACTGAGGAACGACGTCGGATAGCCGACAATGCGTTCAGCCTCGCTAACCGCCCGATTCCAATCGTGCTTCGGTGGCACTGGCTTCGACGCCAGTTTTTCGTTGGTCTTCAGCGGTGATGACGTAGACAAGCGGGCAGACTGTTGTTGGCTGTGGCGCTGTTGCAGAGTGAAAGTTTTCGACGTCGCAGCCGGGGCGTAACACTGAACCTGCTTGCCATAGGGTCTGCTCGGATGTACTACGTTCGGTCGGAGATGCATGCAACTCAACTGTCGCATTATAAAACGGGAATTCGATAGCATGGCCATTTGTTTATCTCAATTTTCCTGGCTTTTGATTTTATTTTTCCAATACGATGAATATACAAATTTTCAGAACTAAAAACCGTCACAAAATTGGTTGTTTGTTTGCAATAGACGTAATGATATTTTTTAAATTCCTAAAACGCAAAAAATTACACACGGAAGTTTGTATTGAACGATCTAAGATCTCGACAGGCACACGTCTCACTAGCTACTCAACTCAGATTAAGTGAAAAGTTGTTTCCCACCCCCCAAATAATAACAACAGTGTACAAAGAAAGAAAAAAAGCCAAAAGTGAAACTCGGTGTTTAACAGCGCTCTGTTGACTTTTGTAACCCAGTTTAAAATTTCAATAGTTGTCGGTGTCGGGCCCGTCTCGGCTTTACTGCTTTGTTTATGTTTTATTGCCTTTCGCATACACATGGCCGTGCGGTTATATAAATGTTGGTGGCCGACCGACACATCATTCAGCCCGAAACCAAACGATCAATGTGCATAACCAGTTTGGCCATTTGATTTCGACGGCTCTTGGTGTTGAGCAATCACATTACAACAAATGGATGCATGCCCCACTACTCACTCCGCGGGTGACAATTTACATTATTTTCTTTGGTACATGGAATCGAATGATAAAAACCATCGAACAGCTGTTCGCTAGAGCACGCACAACTCCAATCATAACTAATCGACGCACACTGAAAAGTTATCGAAATCACCCATCCATCTCTAACGAATCAATCGGCAAACAGTACTAATGAAAATAAACAAATCTGTTCGTTTAGTAGATATCTACTAATGGTGTGTTGCAACCTTATTGAAACGAAAAAAATAAATGCATCCGAAATCGTTCGCAAGTATTTTCAATGCCTCGGTATACGACAACAAAGCCAATCGCGCCGATCACGGAGAGATCAACGATGTGGCCCAAATAGAAAATACTGATAATGGTGTGTCCAAAAGGCCGAAAATGGTCTGTATGGAAAGCGATGAACTTCCCGCAACGAGTAGCGCTTCACAGAGTTCAAATCACGTTCTGAGTACTAGCAATTTTATAAACACGCTGCAAAGTGAGCACCATACCAGCATAAATCGATGTGCAGTGCACCAAAAATGGAAAACATCAAGGCAATTTCAACGGAAATCGATCGATGTTGTGCGACGGGTACTGAGTAGAAGTGTATTCAATGACCTCGGAACAAACGAAGACGACGAAGGCTACCTTTGTGGCACAAGTACGAAGCCTCTGTGTAAAGCTAACAGTGCCCCATTAATGTCCTCGTATAGTTCTACCAGTCGCAGGGGATCAAAAAACGCGACAGCCCAAAATGAAATGATCCAGGATGGATCGCCGACAAAAAGCGCAGCTGAACCTTCCGAATTGGACTTGTTGCTGCAGCTTATCGAAACAGAAAAAGACACAAGGTGCACACCAACACAAACATGTCAACTCTTCGAACGTTCTTCCCAGCCCAGTGGTTCGCAGTGCCGACCACCGAAAACGCGTCGTTGCCTGAAAAACGGTCACTTGGAGAAATTACAGTACACACTGCAAAGACTCGCCAGGGACAGCAAATATCTGGAGCAGGATAACTGTATGGGTTTGGTTGAGGGTGTGTCAGTAACGGTGGTGTCCATGGAGAGCTCATTCAACGTGTACTTGGCAACGGTACTCCCCGATGACGACGACGAATGTCAATACCGTGTGCTGCTCCAGCCGCACCTAGGCCAGCTGTTGTACCCTGGTCGGAGGTTACAGGTGTTTTTCGACCAGCCACCTTACAAACTGGGTGCCACCAAAATGCCGATATTCGCGCAACCCCACAAAGTAATTGTGATCGACCAGTGATCGAGTGCGAGCCAACAGAAGGAAGCGTTAGCTCGTAAACTTTAAGTGTCATGTATGAACTTGTAAATACATAGTACATAGTGAATAATTTCAGTTTTAAGACTTCACTCATTTATAGTAGTTATTTGGATTCGATACACTTATACTGTACGTACTTCGCTATCACGTTCGTATTTATTTGGCAGTGCTATCAATAGCCGATAAAATGGCACACAGGCAAAGAGCGAGATTTCCAAATCATATCAAATACCATTGCATTAAATAACGTTTGTTTGTACATTTGCGTTAACAACAATACTTTTGGGGTGTTTTATCAGTACGCGGCAGCTGATAAACTGAAAATACACACACATACAACGGATTGAAAACCGCCCAGTGTTTGAATTTTTCAATTTTAGAACTTCATGGAACATCGGTATGTATGCAGTATAACGTAATCCCATACAAAAACCAACTAGCCCAAAAGAGAGCCCTCTCAAAATTTCCTCCCTTGTTAAAGCGCATGTAGGTTTTTGTTATGTGCCCAGATACCCAGGAGGGGTGAGGAAGGGAAAATCCTTGTTTTGGGTTTATGAAATGACCTCCCAAAGCTTGTGGTTATGCTAAACCCTTTGCCCTGTGTGAATGAATGAAAAGCGTTTTTCAGTGCCGCGTGGGGTGGTTACGGCACCAACGGCCTCCAGCCAACTAATGAACATTCACCCCCACACAAACGCCACAACGGTACGAACAAAGCAACAAAATACACCCTCCACTCTCTCGTGGTCACGCTCTCTAGCCCGCAACTTACGTATGTGCGCACATCGTCGCAGATAAAGCTATGCTCGGAAAGCTCTCTGCCAATGCCGTGTACAGGGCAACAAAATAAAATATAATATAGGAATTTTTCAGCACCATCAGACGGAGACGACGACGAAATCGATAAGTATGCAAGAGGAACACTTACATTCAGCCAATATTCACAAAAATAAATGAAAAAATTATTAAATGCTGATTTGAAAGAGACATAAAAAGTGTTTTGTGAAAATATAAAATAGATTCACATTTAATTGAAACGTGCCAAAACAAAAAATTCTCATTTAATTGTACAAGGACTCTAAGGCCAGAGCGGAGACGAAGAAATCCCCAACATATTTTTTTGTGCTTCGGAAAAATGTTGAAAACCAAAACGGATTTGACAAAAAAAAGTGTTAGCATTTTGAGGTTTATTTTTATTTGAAGTTGGATGTATTTAGCTCTATACGATTTGAATGATGAAAATGAAAAAAATTACGAGCTTTAAAAATAACCCCCAACAATGTCACAAAATTTCCTTCCAGCCTATTCGTCGTGGCCGTATTTGATTACTTTCGTTTTTATCTTTGCTTTTCGGTGTATGTGTATGAGTTCCGTGACAAATGTGTGCGTGTGAGTGTTTGTGGGTGTTTGCGTGGAAAACCCGTTTTCTTCCCTCCCCAACTGTGTAGGAGGACATCACATTAGACATATCCTGCGAAAAGCAAAGTAGACGGGGTTTTTTTGTGTTCGTAGAAGCAAACAAAGAAAATATCAAAAAAATTATTGAATTTTATTCTTAACAAGTTTTCAGTAAATACAGATAAAAACCTGAAATAAAGTCGTTTTTTTAGTTACTTTATTTAAAATCCTCTCGAAGTAGAGTGTAAGAGTATGTGAAATTATAAAAATAAATTCTAAAGATTCAATAATAAATACTTAATATAGGGAAATCCGATTTTTTAGAGAATTGGAAAATTTCCATAAGATCTACTCTTTCGGCAAGCTTAGTTGTTCGCTACATGTCCGACGCACACACACACACGATCTTATAAACATATTACAAATCAAATGTACTGAAAGTTCGTTAAATGGGCGTTTGTGTGAAGCAGAACCAAACGAAAAGTGAATACGACCAGCGAGTATGTTCGGAATAACACATCCGACCCCGTTATTTCTGTTACTTGTGCCACAGTATATTTGCCTGCTTCCTATTTGCCTCCTTATATAATTCAGTCACCATTTCATACGGGAAGGGGGTTGTGGATGAAATATCATTAAGCTTATAGTTAGAGTACCCGCTAATAAACAAAACCCTTTCAATTGTGGTGTTCTTATAGAAAACTATGTAAGCTTGTGTAAACGGCCATACGTATATGTGTACCTAAGTCATCATCAAAAGCCATATAACACTAGAAAGCGGTGAGACGACGCAAGCTAGCTCTCTACGCCTCAAGGCTAGTCCAAAGTTGCACATCCTAATCGTAACGGCGCCATCGCCAAGGCTAATTGATATCATTTGAATAACGGAGACAGTGTACACTGTCTCAAAATGCAGCCCCCACCGCGCAAGGTAAGTGCCATCGGATTTTCGGCTAGACCCGGTGATCTCACGTGGGCGAAATCCTCAATTTGTTTCCGCCTCTTGCTGTGTTGTGTGTAATGACATTTGTTGGTTTTTTTTTTTTTTGCTTTGCTTTGGCACAGGGTAATTATGTGAAATTCTTGAAAAACTTACACACGGAACAAGTGGCAAAGTTGCAACTAAAGAACCAACATGAATGCGATTTGCTCGAGGACATACGCCAGTTCACCATCAAGAGGTCGGCCATTGAGAAGTCGTACAGTGAGGCCTTGCTAAAAATCTCGTCGCAGTATTTGAACAAGAAGATTCCTAACATACCGGACATCAAAATGGAAGGCATGGAAGAGCGATGGTATGTACGGAAAGTATATCCATATATAAACCTCTAAAGTAAATCATAATTAATTCGAATGTCTTTTCGAGTCGAGTCTATACACAATATATCGATTTCTGCTTTCGCGACGGTACGCGCTGAAAACTACGACTATTCTAGTGGCCCGGCTTGCGTGCAGTTCCCATGTTGCCTGCGTAGTTTGTCCAACGAATTGAAACAAATTGCAGCTGTTGATGTGCTACTCAAAGATTAACAATTTTGTCATAAGAAATAACGGTGAACTTTTAAGGGCAGTAGTGCTTTTCATGCTTTTCACCCTTGCGTATAGAGTCGTAGCTCTCCCTTTCTCGGACTATGTCATTTGAACAAGGACAGACTACGGAGAGCACCCTCAAACCATGAATAACATTTTGACCTCGTTCTTCGGCATAATCATTGTTAATGGCAGTTCCCCATTCCGCTGTTGTCGTTTTCCGTGCGTGTTTTCTTTTCAAATTTGTTGGTTTTACCCCCCAGGGTTGCAGGCTAGTAGTTTAAGATTTGCGTGTTTTTGTCGATTCCAAATAGTGGGCAAGGGATCTCAATCGAAATGCGTTCTCTTGATTAGCTCAAAACATTTTTTTGGGCGTAAATACGTTTCGAGATAACAGTTTGTTTGTATATGTTGCGCCTCCTCCTTTTCATTAGGAATATGTGGAGCGTTTGGCGTACCGTGCTGGAGGAGAACGAGAAGTTGGCTCGAGCCCGTTTAGCTGCGATCGAAGTGTTCCAGCAACAGATCGCCGACGAAGCGAAAGTGTTGCGCGATTACAAGTTGGCCATCGCCAAGAAGGCTCTCTCGCAGATCGTCAACGTGCAGAAGGAGTTGCACCTTAGTGTCGGCGATGTGGACAAGACGAAGAAGTCCTACTTCGACGAAGAGCACTGTGCCCACGATGTGCGGGACAAGGCACGCGACATCGAGGAGAAACTGAAAAAGAAGAAGGGCTCATTCTTTCAGTCCATAACATCGCTGCAAAAGAACAGCGCCCGGGTGACATCTCGCAAAGAGCTGCTCGAGGAGAAATCTACGGGCGCGCGTAACGACTACATTCTGAGTTTGGCCGCGGCCAATGCCCATCAGAATCGCTACTTTACGGTGGATCTGCAAA
The DNA here is from genome assembly GCA_001014575.1 of Themira minor. Taxonomy (NCBI): domain Eukaryota; kingdom Metazoa; phylum Arthropoda; class Insecta; order Diptera; family Sepsidae; genus Themira; species Themira minor. Next base: position 66,131 of record JXPZ01007396.1, read on the forward strand.
CCACAATGACCACCATGGAAAATTACGTGTTCGAGAGGGTCGCCGAGTACCTGACATTGATGGGGCGCACCGAGCTACTCACATGCTCGGCCACGCAGAACTCGTTCGGCAAGATACGTGATCAAGCCCAGCAGCTGACACGCGAGTACAATTTGCAATGCTGCTACCTTTTCTATCCGGTGTTGAAGCAGCACATTCAATACGATTTTGAACCTTGCGACAACGATCCCGTACGCAAGGTCACCACCGAGCATGAGTCGGCAGTTGAGACCCTCACGAAAGAGGCTAAGAACTTGGCTGGCCGGGTGGTCAAAGAGAATGTGTCCATACGCGATCACGCCAAGAAGTTGGCTATCTGTGTATCGTTGCGCGACTCAGGCCAACGCACCGATCCCAATGACCCTAGCGGCCCGGATCTAGACACGAAAATCGAGGAGTTCCGAGACGCTATCAGACGCTCCGAAACCGAAAAGGCCAAGGCCGAAGCGTGCTTGCAGTGTCTGCGCGATGGTGGCATTAATGTGGACGAATGGGTGCAGGAAGCCGAAATAATGGGCGTCCAGGAATTGACACGATCGGCCAGTTCAATTTCGATGCGCACTGATGCCTCGGGACAAGGGGTGAGTGCGGGGCGGTGTTTGTTATGCGCCACACGAATATACTAATGAATCGTTCATCCGTTACAGGAGAATCCCAGCTCGGATTCTTTCTACGACAGTGACAAGGAGGAAGGCGCAGCCGCCGCTTCCACCTCGGCCACCAAACCCAAAGACATTAAGCAAATATCTAGGGACAAGACCTTCAGTGACAGTGAAGATGGTAAGTGCGCTTTCCCTTTTGTGATGGATACTTGTTCTGGCAATAATAGCTCACTTGCAGAGCCGGAGGAACGAGTGCCTGAACCAAAGCCGGCCGCTGCTATGCCGATGATGACCAACACCTGGGACGATCCGACCGAAGTGAATTGGGGCGGTGAAGAGGAAGATCGGGAGTCCATTGTGCCCGAACCGAAGGAGGCGATCTTCAAATGTACAGCCCTGTACAGTTACACGGTCAGTACAGCAAAAACTGGGGCAAACTGTGAGCTGGGTAATTTATGTACTTACTTACCGTCACGGACAGGCTCAAAATCCTGATGAATTGACAATTGTCGAGAACGAGCAACTGGAGGTGATCGGCGAGGGCGACGGTGACGGTTGGTTGCGTGCCCGCAATTATCGCGGCGAGGAGGGATACGTGCCGCACAACTACTTAGACATCGAACAAGATGCCGCAGCAAACGGCGGGGAAGCAGCTAATCAGTTGCGCTCCCAAATATCGTTCTCATCGGTCGACTACACCGTCGACAATGAGGACCAAACGGTGGACTCGATGCAATCGCCCGACCAAGTGTCGGTCATAATGGTGCCGCAAAAGAAGAAATCCGACGTTATGTACTGCATCGCCCTGTATGACTACGATGCCACCGCCGAGGACGAGCTCACCTTCGAGGAGGGCCAAATAATCAAGATCGTCACGAAGACCGCACACGGCGTCGACGACGGCTGGTGGGAGGGTGAATTGGATGGCAAATTCGGTAATTTCCCATCGCTGGTGGTGGAGGAGTGCGACGAGAACGGCGAGCCGCTGACAGAGGGTGGCGACGAATCACCGCCCCCTACGGCACCGCCCAACTTCGCATTGCCCCCAGCACCGGCACTACCGCCAGAGTATGCCCACGAGTTGACCGAAGCCGATATATTCGGTTCGCAGGACACAGCCGGTGAGTGCCGGCAAAAGTAACGTAATGACATTACATCCCATATAAATTGATTCCCTTCCGGACAGATGAAGACAGCGGCTACATACCGAATGGGGCAGCCACAACAGCACCCAGCATGCCTCCGCCAGGTAATTTACATCGACCGGTAACCTATACCTTCCATGTGTCGTCAACACACCTACTAGAACTCCACCACCACTACTACTACCACTACACCTACTACTACTCTAAACAACTTTTCTACTATAGTAGTCAATATCCAATATCCACACCTATGTGCTACATTTGAAAATGAAATATTTTATAGGAAAATCTTTAGTACTTGTACCTTGTACCACCGCCACACACAACTTTCCCTTATCTATATATTGTCTACATATATATGTTCCTTCAAACCGTGATTGGTCGTCTCGTGAAGTTCAAGTATTTTGTATGTAACTCACCGAATTCTAATCCATTCCGATCGCAACCAAAACAAACACCTACAAAATACAATCCATCAATCTAGTAACAAATGATGTACTAATGTGCCTGCTGTAAGTCTCTAGAGATAATAACCCCATACCACGGATCATGCAACTCAACGACTTGGGCCATCCACCACAAAATCCCTCGCTCAACGGTGGCCAATCAGACCTACATTCAATCTCTCTGTAACTGTGTGCGAATTCTTGTGTTAATGTGCCCATGAGTCTTGTTTAAGTTAACTTTTCTACCCTCAACCATCTTGATATCCACACAATTATCATATAACGAACATGTATATATCATATATAATGTGGACTATGGATTTGGATTTTCATTTGTAGTTTTAACAATTTTGTTGCAGCGGTGACCAAATTTTTACAATTTTAAGAGAGGGTCTTTCAGCTTTTTCGCAAATCCGTTCGACTTAATAATGTATGAAAAGGTCTTGAAGCTCCAACCGGAACTCTGTCTATACGCACTTTGAATTCTACTAAAGCTTTTTTGTCCGTTACGTTTCGATTCATAGACTTCTTATATAATTCAAAACTATTAAAAAAAATGATAATAATTACCTTAAATATTCAAAATTTTTCAGTGTATGTACTTTGAGAAACTAATTTTATCTTGCTATATATTGAACACTTGCTTTTTCTGAAGACACACGTTTAAGAATATTTTCTTCTTGTCTTTATGTTGAAACTTTTTGTGTATGAACTTAGGCCTTTGCAAAGCACAAACCGCTAAAAAGGGTAATTTTCAAGTATTCATGTCCACAGTTTAATGTTCTGGTAGACTCCATTGCCCACTATTAACGATTCATAGTTCCTACTCATTTAGATTGTTTCGGTTGTTCCGGTAAAAAAAGCACTTGTTCAAAGCGAAGTCATCTCGATTGTCCGATCGATTTTCTTGGGTTCCCTTAAAATGTTTCATTGTTACATTGTTTTGCGTGGCTATTGTGTATGAGCTGATTTTTATTGTTTGAGTGTTGCCTTGTTTATTTATTTGCCTATTGATTGTTTAGTAGTTACTTACTGTTACTCACACTGTTCATTTTTCGTTGTAACAACCTTTGCTGATTTGTACAGTTTTGTCATATCGCTAATCCATTGAACATTTCCTTGTTTCTGTCTCAATGCAAACCAAACAGTACTCATTCAGGAGCTTGGCACCGAGGTACATTTTTTAGAATATGAACGATTTCTTCGTCGATTTGTCACTTCGCACGAACTAATATTTTTGTATTCTCTGCACAGGACATGCTGGACGACGATGGTATAAGTAGTGGGCCGCCACCATCGGAGCCACCGCCGGCTTTGAATACCGTCGGCGCCAAGGGAGGAAACTCACTGAACTTAGGTATGGCACAAATAATTGTTACCGCTGCAACCCCAATGGTTGAAGACGGAACAGATAAATCTTTCCCTCCGTTAGGAGAAAGAGATGACGAGGAGAGCGACGAGGCGGTTGAGACATCGGCACCGCCACTAGCCTCACAAACGCCGCCGCCACCACCACCCACTGCGGGTGCCACTCCGAAAAAGCCTTCTGCCACGGACGGGGGGGACACCAAAAGTAAGAGCAAAGGGGCCGCCGCAACTGCATCTCAGCCGAAAATCGCCATTACGCTCACCACCACGACGTCAGACGACCAGGACGAGCACAGCTCATTCGATCAGGACTCCGAGGATGCTGAGCCTGTGCAGCCGTTGCAAGAGGCCGAGGATCCGTTCAATGAGAAGGCGGCCGCTGGCGGCACTTCTGGTGATGGGGCCGTTGATGCGGTTGGTGCTTGTGGTGCAGTGGCCACAGTTTCCGATGGCTTCGAGGCCAGTTTTGAAGCGAACTTCGACGATGCGTTCGCGGGCATGGACAATGCAAAGGGCGACGCCGATGCGACCCAGGACGAGGTTCATGCCGCCCCTAAGCAAGTGGTTGGCGGACGGGCCAGCATACCCGAGGAATTGGACTCGAATCAATTGGCTCGTTTGCAGAATCTGAAAGAGTCTAATGCCTAAGGACCTCCACACTACGTTGCGCATGTGGAGACAATTGGGGAATTTTGAACGATTATAGCTTGAGGAATATCTACTATCTAAGGAGCGCTCAGTCGCAATGAAGAAATTTAAAACGTTTTAGTTTTGTAAATTGCGACACACCCCTTAGTGCACAGCCACTCACTCTCGAATTGTCTTAGCTGTAGACCTTCCGACCTTCCTCTTGTGTCTTTCTCTCTCTCTCACGATCTTTTTTAATAGACATTTACAAGGGTAGCAACCAATATTTATAGGCATTCCATATACCACTGTCACACCTTTTACAGACGAATACCCCATGCATAGGCGTGTAATCTTGATGGTTTGTTTTTCTGTTGTCATCATGATCGATGTTGTTGTGTTTTGTTTTCTTCGATATAACACGATATTACAGACACAGTCATACTCTTGACATAATTATGATTTCGCG